>WOGN01006041.1:0-12714 GCA_015342105.1 Leptinotarsa texana
AAAGGTAACAATTATCCAAAAAAAAAAGGTCGGTAAAAAATATAATTTTAATTATTTCAGCTCTTAGATCCTCAGTACTAATTATTTTTCAGTTCTTCTATTATGATCTGGAGTTCAGCTGAGTCTACTGGAGTGAAGACTAAGAAGTTGGACATAGTTATTCTTCTTAAGACAAAATTTGGATCTTTTTTGATTTTGTTGACCATTTTCCTACCCATACCTGAAAATTTGGAATTGAATTCGTTTGCTATAAATCTTCTATCTGTCAAACCCGCCCTCTTTCGTCAAAAACGAAATCAATATATTTGTGTATTTTTTTAGTTTTACTGATTTCTTGTACTACTTGACATAATTTGTTTGTATTATGATTGTTTTGTTCTATTTGATCTTAATAATATTTGGATTCAGTTTTTTTCATGATAGTGTTTAGTCTATTCCTATATATTTTGAATTCAGTTCTGAGTTCAGTATTATCAGGTTGTCTCAGGAGAGCTTTTTTCATTTTATTTTTTTTGTTTATAGAGTCCAATAAACCATCAGTAACCCAAGGTGCAATTTCTTATGTCTCCTATTGCATTTTCTTTTCTCAGTACATACAATCACCCAATGAGAAATAATATCAATGAATATATAGATTTGGAAAAGCTGAATACACTTAATTGAATTAATGAATCGAAGAGGTTTTTTGAATTAAAGTGTATGTATAAAAATTATACACTTTAATACAAAAAACCTCTTCGATTCATTAATCAATGAATATGTTTGTCGCAGAATCTGCATCATTTGAAAAGGATACCGAGTCCCAGTTTATACTTTTGAACTTATCGTTGTGTTTTTTTCATCAATGAACCTTCCATTTTCTAATATAATTTGAAGAATTTGGAGATGTTTCCAGGATTATTGGTATTATTTGGTCTTGAATATCAACACTCGATTTTGGAAATATGTGATCTATATAAGTGCAACTGTTGGCTTGCACCCTTGTCGATTTGTTGATTGTAGATATATAACAATGCTAATTCAAAGTATTCAGATAATCCGAACATATATCTTGGTCGAGATCTAATAAATTGATGTTGAAATCTCCTGCAAGTATACAAATATCATAAGTATCCTTGGTATTTTCTAAAAATAAATTCAATCTATTTATGAATTCTCTAGCATCTGAATCTGGGGATCGATAGATTGCTGTAACAATTATATTTTTTCTACCTGTAGTGGATATTTTAATGTCCATTATGTTAATATTATTATAGATTTCAGTCTGGTTAAAAGTGTAATTCAATGATGTTTTCACATAAACTACAACGCCATCATTTTGATTATAGTGACTTTCATTATATAGCATGTCATATCCGTCATTAGTGTATAGAGTTTGGTCAACAATATTTCATGTTTCAGTTAGAATCAAGCAATCTATGTCTGAATTCAACCCTTGCAGAAGAATTTTAAACAGATCAAGATTTTTATTGATACTACGAATATTCATTCTTAATATTTTGAAGTTATTGTTCAATGAATTGACATTTAAAACATTAGTGCATTCCATGATATCTTCCAATGGATAAGTATTATTATTTTGCTGACTTGGAAATCGCGTATATACTGATCCATTTTTGGGTTTTAGAATTAGCAGTAGAGTGGGAATGTATGAAACTGGAGATGTGGTTTGATAAGGACTTATAAACCTAAAGATAAAAAGTGTGAAAAGGCGGTGATTACTTTGATGTTGAGTTGTGTCTTGTGTTTGGTCGTTCGGCGGTGTTTTCCTTGATTTGTTTTCTTGTCGTATCTGTTTTTGTGGTATTACGAGGGTTGTGTGTTACTTTTGTATATTTAGAGGTTTTTCTTCGTGGGATTTGGATATTGAGGGGTGTTTCTTCACTTTCTTCTTTCTGGGTTTGTTTTTGTATATTCAATGGTGTACCTGGGTCACTGTTTGCTTTGGTCCCTCCATTAAATATAAAAGGGGTTGATTCTAGTTCGGCAGCTATATAAATTTAGTTGTCAACAAACAACTTGTTGTTTTTTATGAAACAATTTTTCTCTTCGTTTTGTCTAGCAAGATAAAGATGTCTTCTGAGGATTTTTCCTTCTTCTCTTTGTTCAACTGTTAAGTCGTTTCAAGAACATTTTGAACGTTTGTATAAAGTTTTCCACCGGTTACGAGAATGTGCATTGAAAGTGAAGAAAGAAAAAGGTTTTTATCCAAAAACTCTGTTATCTACTTGAGTTATGTAATTGATAAATACTGACTCTATACCTCAGAAGAGCGAATTTCAATAAAATTAATTCCGACTACAAAAAACATAACTGAACTCAAATCTTTCTTGGGTATGTTGAAGTTTTACTGCAAATCTCTATCCAATATTTCAGGCCATTGTCTAGTTTATTAAAGAAAGAAACCAGGTAGGTTTGGTCGGAAGAATGCGATATTGTATTAGAAATAACAAAAAAAGTACTAACGTACTGTCAGACATATTTTTTAAGAATCAGACTATAAAATGATTCGAAGTGTATCAGAGAGAGTACAGAAGTCGATCCTATTTTAAGTGAAATATCTTTTAATGTGCAAAACGGTTGGCTATGTCGATGCCCTTCGAAAGAACTCATTTCGTTTTTAAATGAGATTTCCATCGGGCAAAACTTTTTAATGTGGAGACATCGTTTGACTGTGCCAAAAGAATACAGGAAGAGTATTTTGAGAAAAATCCATAGTTCACACATGGAAATTGTCAAAATGAAGGGTTTACCACGTTCATATTATTCGTGGCTCTCGACAGATAATCAAATTAAGTCAATGGCAAAAACCAGTAACGCTTGTAAGATACATGGGAGTAATCCACCAAGATCCGTTCTAGTCACTTGGGATTGGCTTGAGGAACCCTGGACTAGAATCCATGTTAATTTTTTTGATTCAGTTTTTATTAAACATTTCTCAGTCGTACAAGATACCACTTCAAAATGGATTGAATGATTTGAAATAAGTAACACTATGGCTACCACCGCAATAAAAAAAAATCAGGGAACTGGTTTTATTATAGAAACACCCCGCAAACAACAATCACTTGCAGAATTGTTGCTGGGGCGTAAATTGAGATGTAGATTCGACGTATTTTTGCCATCTATTCCAAATACTATCCGCAGAAAACAAAACTTGCAAATAAGTAATTTTGAGGAAAAAAAACATCAAGGCAAATGATAGAGTTTGGACTCAAGATTGTAGACAAAATTCAAATAAGTGTTATCAAGGTATCATAATGGAAGTTTTTGGGAAAGAAACTTTCAGAATTCGTTCGTCTCAAGGAAAGATTTGGAATCGTCATCTAAATCAACTCAAAAGAGATTATACCTACTGCTGAAAATACATCAGCGACGTCGATCAAACATACTTGTTAATATCCCACACAGCTTGAATGAATATGGCAGGATTATTCCTAAAAGAATGTACATAGAATATTTATAAATGGATTATTCTTCCGTGAATAGTTCAAGAATATTGTCGATTTTTAAAATATATCTCCAGGGTATATTTCCAAATATTCTATATGGTGTATTGCTGGAATTTTGAATTATCATATGATGACGTATTCAAATAATCGATATTATTGAAAACAAAAACATTTGAAGATTTTAATCGAATGCATAACCTTATGTATATAACCCTTATAGTGTTAACCAGTTTTGAACCATTCGCGATGATTCTGATTAATGGCTCCAACTATTGGAAACGACAAAAAAATTCGAATGGTTCAATAAATGAATCAATTGCATTAATAATTCGGTTTATTCTCATCCTATTTTTCATTTTGTATTTGAAATTATTCAATTACAAAGCGACAGATTCTGGCAACAGAGAAATGGGGAAGTGAAGTATTGGAGTAAACGTTTCTCATTGGTCAATTGAAGTGTAGTGCGCGACAGTCGAAGCTCTGTGAAAGCGGCTGCCCCTTAACGCTTGACAGCTTTGCTTTGAAATCGACAATGAACCTTTTTCGTGAAGTACGAAAAAACACTCACTAGCAGCGCTAGTAGTTCGGTGGGGACAAACGCTGCCTAATCCTCGTATAAACATATGGTAAAGTACAAATAAAAAAGAATGTTTTTAACAGAAAATGTTTCTGGAGCTAAAGTAAAATTTGCAACTGTAAACGATAACAATGTTGTAACATTAAAACGTGACTTGCATGCCGTCATTTAAAATTAACTGGAAAAAAAGTGAATTGATAGACAGATTGGTATACAGACTCTAGAAAAGAGTAGCGGTAGATTGAAACTAATGAAAAAAAATTAAAATAAGTATGAATTTCAGATTTATTTTCGAGTGAAATATTATTCAAATATAGATGGTAATGACATAAATTTAATTAAATATAATGAATGAATGTAATTTAATAAACGATTGAGGATTTATCTCATTCTATTCAATGGTAATTAACTATGAAAAATTTACTACTCATTTCATGTTTAGAGCATACATAAGAATATTTATTTATTTTTTGCACTGTTAAATCTACTCTCCTCGAAGCATGTATGAATTTCTTACATCTAACCTCATTAATATGAGGTTTTATAAATGGTATAGAAACACGCGTTTTTTCCGGATATCGATTATCCGACGTAAAATTTGCAAAAGTATACTAGCACAAAATGATTTTTTATATCAGATTTATATTTATAAATGAAAAATTAATATTACGTAAACAATACTGTTTTACATGTGAAGTTTATGTTTGTTCCTACTACTAGTGCTGCCTCTCGTGACACGTTCGCTGTACTATGCTGAGGAAAAAGGCTCATTGGTTCAACATGGCGATTGGCACTGGCATTAAAGTATCATTTCCTCATATTTAGTGTACCGTTTACAGTTTGAGGCTATCCAATTTGCAGTACAGTGAATAGTTTGCTTTTGCATTTTCAAACAGTAGAGTTACATATTCAGTCTTTGAGAAGAGTGAATAAAACACAATAGTTTCCATGATAAAGTCATGGTGCTTAACCTACTATACCTCATTTTAGGCCCGAGAAGAGTTGTTGTGTGGGATTTGTTAGTTTAAACGAGAGTGATTTCAGTTGTGTATCTTCTGTAGATAAAAGTAAGTGAATGACACATTCTTCTATATTGTAATGAATCTGAAGCCGGCCCTGACCGAGCGAGCATGACTCATCGGGAATGTACATCGGAAATGTGTGTAAATAAATTAGTTAGTGAAATATTGTAATAATAAATTAGTTTAAGACAGTTAGTTCTTTAATTCGTTACAATATCATTTGTTTTCATAATTTTTATTATTATTTTTCAAAATGGTATCAATATGCCCAGAAGGAAAAGGAGTGGTACCTGGCCAAGAAACTGACAACGCAATGCAAGTTGCTCTATGAGAAAAATATCTACTTGATTTTTATTCCAATTTCGTTTTGCCACTTTCAAATATAGAGATAATGCGTTCCAGGTATCAATAATGGCTGATGCATTGTTGGATAAAAATCAGGAAAACTTTTCTGGTGAGCAAAGTTTGGATAAGTTTAGGTAAGTGAAATTCATTGAAGAACCCATCACCATTCATTTAAAATACTTCATCTCGCTCATTTCTTTATGTAATGAATTTTTTCTTTTTCAATGAAATGATATATTCACTATTTTTCAATTAGTACCGATGAATTTACAGAATTGTTATTTCATTATACATTTTCTTTAAGAGTAGGAACATCTAAATTTAAATACATTTCTAATATTTGTAACATGAAAATATTCAGGAATATTCTATTCAGTGAATAAATATCTCGAATTAGATTTTGTATTTTTATTATTGGTAGTGATTGTGGTCTTGGTGTTTTCGAAGACCATTGCCACGGTAAAAAATCTTCAGTCCAGGATAATTCGGGAAACAATAGAAATTGAAAAACGTCTCAACTGCCTTAACAAGCGAGATTATTCTCAGAGACTACCACAAACATGGAGAACATTGTTTGCATGCAAGATACCTGAAAATAACTCAGGTACACGGTCAGGTAAACCAGTTTACCTGCTACAATGACATAAGTATGGGCTTCAAACAACAGAATGACCAGTACGAACGTAGAGTGGAAGACAGCATACATAACACTAGTAACGAGACTTGGGGACAAGGGAGATTACGACGTCGTCCTCGAGTCATGTGAGTACAAGAGATCCTTGAGGATGGCTCCAAAGCAGGAGCCGAAACGTCGATACGATGAAAATTAAAGACGCGGTTCAACATGGACAACAGTATATCAAATTACTGACCGCGGAAACCTATCCGAACACACACACACACACACACACACACACACACACACACACACACAATACACTCACCCTGAAGAGGCATAAGCCTATAACAGGGCCATACACAGAAATATCTACACAAAAAATTGTAATACACAAAACAAATAAACGATTTTGATTGATTGCAACTAGTAGTATTCAAATCACGGTTGAAGGAGTGCTATTGTGGTAGCGAAACATGTCGTAATATATTTCGCAAATAAATTTTGTCGAGATCAAATCGTAAGGTGTAGTTTATGGAATTATTGAGTTTGTCAAATCGTTGACATCGGATCATAGACATCTATTAATGAATATCTCACTATCGTAGTGAACTTGAGGACTAATTACTCCTTGTTTTACCATGAAAATCGAATACAACTCATTTTATTTACTCCTGTTATCATTTTCACTGGTCGCGCAGTTTCAAAAATACTAACCTCTCTTGGACTGGAAAGACTGTCCTCCCTCGTCAGGTTCAAAAAACTGTTCGAAATCCTATTTACCCTGTTTCTGTTCAAATTCGTGGGAAAGGAGGACTTCTGGAAGTCTGACATGCGCCGATTACCGTTGTCCTGGCTACCAAGATAGCTCTCTCCACCACTGCTACCTGCAATGAAAAATTATTGGAAGTTTTAATTGAAGAAATATGTGGGGTGTTATTCATAAAACAATACGTTCTGAGATTGTCTTGGAATAAAATTTTGATAGATTATTTATAATTACTGTTTTATGAAGTATTGTGAGTTGCTGGAGAAAATATTAGCGGCGGAATTTAGGTCTCTATTTTAATAGCTCAAATCAGACGTGAAAGATTTTAATGCTCATAATGTTTATTCGTGAGTTTAGAGAGTTCCAAGTTGCAGACTATGTCTTCGAAGGTTATTTACCTTGACTACTCGTATATTCACAAAATACTTCTCGTGATTGCCTCTGTGTATAATTATAATTCGGCTATAATTTGGGTAATTTCCGCTAATTATATATAAAGGATCCACCTGCATTGAAAGGTTACTTCTGCCAATGATAAACAAGCGTTCGGTCCAAATTGGTTGGTTATTTTCGTCCACTATATACAGGCGTTCAGCTCAATGTAGTATATTTATCTCATCAGCATTCAATATACTACATTGCCTCAAGCAAGCATTGCTTGTACTGTCAATCAATAAGTGGAAGAATAAAACCTTATTAAGCGTCTTATTGTAGTACTTTCTCATAATGGCTTCATCAATAAATATAAAGTGTATCGAGGAAAAGAGAAATGAAACTTTCTATATTTTATACCATTCTTATTTGTAACGAACCTTACTGCAGTGCCGTCCTATACGGACATTTTCAAACTTTTTGGCTTCAGTTGTGAAGGAAATAATCCACAGATCCTTCGAATTTGGTATCGGGTAACTGTGAAATTGCGTGTGTTTTTCCTATACTAAGATCTGGTATCAAAAGTGATATGAATAATTTCAGACTCATTTCGGTTCTTTTTATTTGTATTCAGGTCAGTATGGCTTTAGCAATTCGAGTGATACTGAATCTAAAGTAATAGATGTTATTTCTGATTTCCAACAACAATCAAATAGAGATATGAAATGTAGACTATTTTCTCTCGATTTTTGAAAGGCAAAATTGAATTGCATTTGTACTCGAGGGATTGTTCAAATATGATTTGAAAATCATTTATGTAACAGAGAACAGTTTGTGTTTCTAGAAAAAAATGCCAGTTCATTGTTATAATACTATCACTTGTGGTGTTCCACAGAGGTTCATTTTGGTCCTGTTTCATTTTTGATTCACATACAATCTGTTTCAAAATTATTGTTACAAGAAAATATGGAGTTATACATGGATAACACAATGTTACTTAAGTTCTCTGGCGAATTCTAAGAAATATACAATAACACCATTATTTACATTATATTACTCAACTACCTCTTGATTATTAGATTTCATTACGAAACGTTATATCAAACTGATCACGGCATTATTCAGCTCGTTTTGAATATATCTCATCAGAACACTGGCAAAATAGTATTTTATAAATGATGATAGTGATAATTATCATCAACCATAATGGGACACAGAGTGATAATTTGATACAGTGTCGTCTCATGGATAATTGAAGAACTTACCACAAGAATAAATAGGTATGTGGGTTGAACATCTTATATATTCTGCTCAATTTACTTCTTAATTTCAATACTATTACGATAACTCCAACACTGAAGTATTATACGTACAGGGTGATTCGTTAATCTCTATCTATCTTTGAATATAAATAAAATAAAGTATGTGTGAGATATCATTGACATTTTAGTCGTCTGAAAGACCTACGGATGCCATCATGTGTGGAATGTAACAACGTTCACATGCCCGCACCCGGATTCTCTGGATGGAATGCATCCGAGACGTCCAATTTTATTTGACTCTGTCGCATAAATTAGGCTAAATTTGACCGTTACCACGGGTTATGCTGGCTTTGAAGACCGCTGAGGACCCTACAAGAAAAATCTAACAGGGTTAAATCATACGATCTCGGTGGCCAGTTCACATCACCTCCACGTCAGATGATCAACTTCTCAAATCACTCAATTCTCATGTCGTTGGTGTCAAAATTTTCCAATTCAGGCCAAAAGAAGTTGATATTATTATCAATGGCAACATACAGTGCTCGACATTGACAGTGATGGCCTGGCCAACGTCATTCTCAAAGAAATATGGACCGATAATGCCGCCAGCCCAAAATCCACAACAAAAAGTGACTTTTTCGGGATGTAGATAACTTTTTCAATTAAAATCAGGGTCAGTTGCCAACTGTTTCAGAGCTCATTCAGCTAACACACGTCGTTGTCTATGGTCGTTCAACTTCAGTTTCTGGGTCAGTACAATTTTGCACGAATGCAGGCCTTAGTCACGTTCTCACACATATCGGCGATATTTTTGGCAGATCTTGCGGTTTTTCAACGTATGGGTGTTGGTCGATAATTAACTGAAACATATTGCAAATAGGGCTCTCCGAAGTTTACCCATTTTGTAAAAATAATTTTATTATTTGCACGTCTTGTTGAATTTCATATCCGTTCGAAGTGATTTGTCAAAACAGACTGAATAATAACTGATTCGATAGATGTTCTTCAACAAAATGGCCAATATCAATTGTCAAAATCACCGTTGAAAGATACTACATAACAAAGAGAATTTAAAATGATATTCACGACGTCTTTATTGATATTGTTCCTGATTCCATCGATCTCCGGTGCCTTATTTGTCTTGAGAGTATCAATGGGCTTGTTTTATGCTATTGAAAATAATACTGGTTTGCTTATAGACTTTAGGCTCACTCTCGATAACGCAGACATTGACTGGGTAGACAGTGCTGAAAATCTTGGCGTAACCCTAGATAGCTCTTTGTCTTTTCATGAACATGTGACAAATATTTTCAAAGTATCATTCTTCAAACTCAAATCGCTATATAAATTCAAGTATCAGTTATCAGAAGAAATGAAACTCAGGTTAGTTAAAACTCTTATTTACTTCCATATCGAATATTGTTGTTCGGTGTATCACAATTTTTTGCCGTAATATAACAAACAGAAGTTACAACGTATACAAAATGCCTGCATGCGATTCTCAGGCTGTATATCATATAGTGAACATGTCACCCCATTTTTGCTGAAAGAGTCCAATATTTGATAAAAATGTTTTTGTTTGAGTTGCTTCATACTAAAACACCTGGTTATTTATTTAGTTTATTAAGCAGGCATTCTGACATATATATGGTCAATTTAAGAATTTACTAATTCAACATACCTAGACACCATACTTCCAAATTTCAAGGATGTTTTTCTTATTTAGCCCCTTCTCATCTGAATGAAATTTTACCCTTTTGAAATGATAATATTCATCAATTCAAGAAAGAAATAAAATCACAGATGCTTAGTGCTCAGTGCTAATTTGAAAGATTTAAAATTCAATGTACGGTAGTGCAATGAAATTGTTAAATTGACCAAAATAATGTTAAAAAAACTAAGAGTTATTAGCTACTATATGATGTATTATTTTTCCTATCATTATTCTGATACTAAAGGAGTAGGTTTATAATTATTTCCTTATACTTACTGTATAATTTCTGGAAATGATGGAAGATAGCCTTTGGCCAACCCTTCTCCTTTTATGTATAAATGTATTTTTATGCATAATAAACGATATTATTATTATTATTATTGTTATAAGTTCAAAAAATCCCTATAAACCTTTGAGAGTAGAGACAAATGATTATAGAACTCTAGCAACTCTAAAAGGCAACAGCTTGGGCTATGTTTGGGGATATCTTTTGCAAAAATGTTCAAGAAAACATTCATGTGAAGTATGTAAAAATTTTGCCACGACGACTAGTATCACACTGAATGAAACAAATGTGTATAGTAATTTCAAGGCATATAGTACTACAGTAGCCAAACAGTTTGGAAGTTTATATATGCCTCTAGATTTATTTTTGCAATATGTCATTCATCTAGACACAGAATTTGTCAATCATTTGAACAACTCATGTGCCACTGATTGCATAGGCAACCAGCTCAACACAATGTTTTCAAAAATCGACATTTCTCACAATTGTTATAATTCAATGTAAGAATTTATTATACTTCGAAATTTGCTAATAGAAATTTGAAAAGAAATGTTAAAAAAATAAACAACTCATCATCCTGAAAAACTTTCAGAATAGATTAGCATAAGTTTTTGACCTGAATTGCATAATCTCACTATATGAAATATACGTTTATTTCACCACCATGTCTCATTTTTTATTGATTCCTATTAGTTCACAATCATATGAGATATTTATTGGGAGCTCCTCGTAGCAAAGATGGAAGTCAGATTATGGTCACATATTTTTTGATCGAACCTCGTGCAGAGATGCACAACAGCTCTTAGCCGACACCCTTCTGCCCCGCCACAGGCAACCATAAATAAAATCTCGACCCGAAACATCAAAGAGACCGACGGGAGTGAATTTACACTGTTTCTACGTGGTAGGATATCATCATGAAAAATTACAAAACTTTTTATGTTTTTATATCACTTATATTCGCAACTAACGTTATTGCAGTTTCGTTTATTGTATTAGTTTGAAAATGTTCTTGTGATACAGATCTGCAGCATAACTTTTGCAGTCTCGAAAAAAGGCGTGAATATTATAGTGTTGCACTAACCTATAAAATCATCAAAAGCATAGTTGACTGCCCAACATTACTGAAAAGTTTAATATTTGCATTCCTAGAATCTGTTCCAGACACCCGAGTACTTTCTGGAGTACCATGTGTAAAGTGACAAATTCTGTTAGCGATAATTTAGATATATTTAGTTGCAAATTGTCAAATTTAAAATCCCACTTCCTAAAATAATTGTTTTGTCACCTATAATAAATATAAAATGTGTAGTCTTTATAGTCACTTGTTTGTAGTGTTTGTAGACTTTATAGTCACTTGTTTGTGATGTATTCATTATACTCTGTTATTTCCTGCTCTGTAATTGGGCTATATATTACAAATAAATAAATATCTGTTCTATACTCACCCAACGAAACCACAGCTTATGTAAGTGGCAATTAGTGATCGATACTCCAGTGAAAACATGAGAAACACAAAGCTGATTCCAAATAGTAGGTAGCTGATCAATGCAATTTCCCTAGAAACAACAGAATAAGAAAAAAAGAATCCGCTAGATAAATCCATATTTCTTCTCCAGACATTATGTTTGGTCCTGATCACTTCTTTATTCGTCAGTACCGAGCAGGCGGTCCTCGATTGAAGACAAAATGTGAATTGATAAAAATAACTCCATAAACCTAAGCAAGACATAAATGGAACCACCTATTGGTGTGACACCAAGTCAACACTGATATAAAAACTCGAAATTATTTTTCATTAAGCTAATACGGAGTCAGCTGAAAAAAAAAGAGATTTTTGCAATGAATTTCCTAATCAACCAAAAAAATAATTCATTTTATCAGGGGAGCCCACGATGCTAAATGGGGATTTACTCGAGTGTCATATAGACATTAGGTTGCAAAGCTTAGATGATAAGAAGAAAAAAATGTTATTCAATATATACCTTTTCATCGGTGGGGGAAGCTGCTATAGATTATTAAATATGTAAAGAAAACTGTTGCATGGACATACTCGAGCGCGTCAGATATTGATACCATCAATGTCCTACGTATTTTTAATAATCTTGGTATGTTAATCTGATCGTTTCCATGATGTGGGTGGTTGTACGTAAGAGTTAAAAATGGAAGATTTTCTAAGGGGTTGTTTAGTGCACCAAAAAAAGCTCTTATTCAATAATCTTACGATTTCGATCTGACGCAAACTCGCGGCCATTATTATAATGTGCAAAAAAAATCGTTATTTTGAAATACTTAAGCC
>WOGN01006042.1:0-12708 GCA_015342105.1 Leptinotarsa texana
AAAAGCAAAATTGACCTGTCCGAGCATTTTTGCGTTAAGTTACAAAAAAAAGGAGAAAAGCAAGGTGCATACTTTTCGTTGGACCACTCGATATAAACAAACATGTAATTTTGTGGGTGAAAAAAATATTTCTAATGTAACTGTAGAATGGGGAATGTTCCTCAATTTGCAATGCAAGTTTGAACATGATGAAGTTGAGTTCAATTCATGGGTTTTTCAAAATCCCTTCAAAAATTATTCAAATTGATGTTTCAAATGTTGGGTTTTGATTTTTAAAGGGATTTGTTTCTAATTCACATATTGGCAACACCGCCTATATCAAGTTGAAATAATTTATACGTACCTAGATATTCTACTTTAAAAAAAGGAAAATTATCTTTATAAATCAACAATTAAGGCAAAATATAAATTATAGTTCAATACCACCTCCACAAGTCACACAAGTTATTTATTTATATAGAGTAAGATAGGTTAAGTGCCCAAAATGTCATATGTCACAGAATGTCTCGCACGCCTCTGAAATATGTCATCTTTGTTTGTCTCATACAGATAACAGATTCATGGTCCTTTATTAGCTATAACCGATGTTTCCAAATGGTGAGATAGAAACGAATCCCTTTAAATGTTGAACGCATTGTTTCATTTCTCTTTTTTAAGTATTTAAATATTTTTTTTTGAAGAAAAAGGTTGAAATGATAAGTTTAAAATGCGTTGTTTTAGAGCTGTTTTATGAAAACCACTTGATTTTCCTCAGGAGGAACATTCCCCTCGTAATGGAGGTTCATCTCACAGCCCCTAACATAGTACTTGAAACAAATCAATGAGACTTCATCACTTTACGATTATTTCACTGGTTTACTTGCCTTGCTGTCACTGTTGTGCCTTTATAAACTGTTGCCCCAATCTTCACAAGAACTAAAATGAAAGGCGAGGTTTTGTCATTTTTCTCCTCCACTCTTGATATTGTTCACCTGCTCATTGATTTGTTGATTTCTAAGACTGCATTCGCCACTGTTCACATTTGCGACATTGATTTGTCTTCTAGTTCTTCTGTTCTAAATAACTCTTCTGCTGCTTGAAGTAACCAATGGTTGGGATCCTTAAAATAATACGTAGTCAGTCTCTCTTGTATGTGTTTTGGGTTTAGTTGGATGTGATGAATCACGTCATTTGTTCTCTTACTCACCAAATAGAGGCTTTTGCATCTCCTCTCAGGTATCGGTTGGTACAACATCTTTTGAACTGGTTTTCCGATTTTTTATTTGGCAATTGCAAACATCTGTAAACCTTGTCTCATTAATTCATAGACCCCCCTCCACTTTATGCTTTTCCTGACGAACTCTGTGGTCGTTTTTAATTTTCTTACTAGGAGGCATGTCAAGTACCTAATAGGTTTGTTTGTGATGTCGTTCTCCTTTCGGTTATGAGCATAGGTGGAAAAAATATTGGGACAAGTTTTTTTTAATTTTAAGGTTTTTTTAACATTGTTAAGGCTTGGTCAATTTTCATATTCACAGTAATAGGGGAGCCCAAGCGTGGATTTCAGGATTTACTAAAGCACGGCAGATTAATATACCCTGTTAAGCACCTCCACCAAATATGAGCCCTATATTTAAGGCCGCCCGTGAAGGATAAAGGATCAGATTCGTAAAAAAAATTGATCATCAGAAATTCTCGAGCGCGTCAGATTAATGTAGAGCGAGTTAATTACATGCTAAAAAGTGTATATTCCAGTAATCTGACAATTTGAGAGTGACGTAAAGGGGAGGGCAGCAAAGTTGTAAAAAAATAACGTCATTTCGGCATTCTCGAGCGTAACTATTTTTTATTATTATTTTTTTATTTTGAAGGAAATGAATCAAGGATAACGAAAAATATATAATCTGACGATTTTCGCAAGCCGAAATAACATAAATTCGTCGATAAAGTTCAATGCGTGCAGCTGTGTGATATCTATATTTCCCTCTCCGCGTTTCTATTCCTTTTTCACTATCTATTACTCTCTCACTCCGTCCCCACTCTGAATTCTGTTGTCATGACGCCATCACAGCTGATTACAGAGACTCGTTCTTCATGAAGATGAAGATGATGATTAATTAATCGATTGATTATAAAAAATTTAATTTTTTAAAGCATTTTCTTAAATTCATTTTCTTATGAATACCAAGTATTCTACTTAAAAAATATATACTTATTTATTTGCATTCTATTTCCTGAGCTTTTCAATGAATTAAGTTCAATGATTAAAAAAATAATTTTTTTTTTGTCAGATTAGGCGAACCCCTCTAGATAATCGTCAGATTATGAGGCAGCATGTCTAGAACATAAAGATGAACCATATATATCTCAATCTGACGCGCTTGAGTAATTCAAAATTGCGTTTTTTTGCACATTATAATAATGGCCGCGAGTTTGCGTCTGATCGAAATCGTCAGATTATTGAATGAGAGCCTTTTTTTGATGCACTTAACACTTCCTTAGAAAATATAACTTTTTTTTCTTCTTATCATCCAAGTTTTGCATCCTAATATGTCTCTATGACGCTCGAGTAAATCCCCATTTTGCATCGTGAGCTCTCTTACTACAGTTTCCAAAGAATTCAACGACATAGTACTCCAAATATATAGAGTTTTTATTAGGAACATGTACATTTCACTTCTTTAAACTAAAATACATCAATAGATGAGCCAGATATACCTCCCAAATATTTTTAAGATAGATATAAACTATTTATTTTCAATATGTAACATGATGTTTTTGTTATTTTTTGTCCAATATTTGAATGACCTGTTTTTTATCAATGAATCTACTAATTTTGGTTATATTTCACAAAAAAACAGCATGCATCTTATCTAAGATTTACTTTACGTAGTATAATTTGGATACTTTTTCTGTAAGTCGCACCTGTCAAAACTGAAACTACTCAGTATTACTTGTTTACCGAAATCTAATTCAGTTGCAAACATTCATAAGTACTAAAAATATAATTGATATGTTTATGAAAAGTTTGTAAGTCGTTTATATGTCACATTTCAATCAAATGCATAGGTGAGTGGCATGGGAGAACCAACAAATATGCAAGCAGCAGTCGCTGCTGGTTGGGGCCAACATGCTGCTGCCGCCGCCGCAGCTGTAGCAGGATATCCTGGGATGCACAGATATAGCCAGATGAGCCAGTATCGTCAGCAACCAATGAGTACCTATCCTCATCAGCAAGAACCTAAACAACAGTTTCCTACTGCACAACATCCCATGATGCAACAGTCTCATCAGGCAACTTATCAAATGCAGCAAAGACATACACCGCACTACCCTCAAGCTACTTCTGGCTATCCTTCAACAGCTTCAAGTCAAAGCTACACAGGATACATGCACCAGAGACTGCCACACCACCACCAATACCCACAATCACACCACCAGATGGACATGGCAGCCGTCTCACAAACACAACAATATACTCAAATGGGTCACAGCCAAAGTTTGGCTCACACAGGACCTTCAGCAACACACATGACTCAGACGCCCCATCCAGTAGGACATGCGCCAGCACAAAGTCACACGACTCCACAACCACAACAAACCCCCAATCCCATGGGGCATCCAAGTTCTATCAGCTACACTCAGAGTCATCAGAGCATGCAGTCAATGCAGAGAGCTATGGAAGTACCACCTAGCCCACAACAATTTCAGGCGAAGCATTCAACAATGCCAATGGGAAACGTGAGTCCGCAATACAGGGCGTCCTTCCCTCAATTGTCACCGCAAATGTCGCCAAGACCGCAGATGTCTCCTCGACCACCTCCTGCTTCTCAAATGTCTCCACGTCCAGTGATGTCGCCAGCCAAACCAAATATGTCTCCACTTCCTCCTGCAATGCAACAAACTACGCTGAGTCCTAGACCTGCTAATAGTTTAACTCCGAAGGTTACTGCCCCTTCACCTGCGCCAATGCCCCCTTACTCACAACAAAGTACTCTTCAAGCTCTCGAGCAAATGGTTATGCCTCCTTCGAGTACTAATTCCACCGAGTACCCATCCTATCAGGCAAGGAATACCTTAGGTCCTCCTGGACAACAGAATCCCCTAAGCCCCGCGATGGGCTTGAGAAACCCTATGCCTGAACATCAATGGCCTCCTGTTCAGCCAAGGCAATCTTCACACATGTCCAGCTTGAATGGGCCTATGGGTTTGATGGAGCAAAATCCTGTACCAACAAATCAGTCAATACCACCAACACAGTCTTTACCTCCTTCAAGTTTAGCAAACACACAAATGCCAGCAACGCCAAGTTTAAATGTTGGTTTTGGCAATGACGAATTGAGAAGTGATATTAATAAACCTAGTACATTACCAGATATGTTGGTAAGAGAAAAGGAATCGTCTATTCCTCAGAGTATACCAGTGAGTCAAAGCGAATTTTCATCCGTACAGTCACCAACGACTAGCTTACCTGATAAAATGCCCAGTAGTACAACAAATACTGAAATGAACATACCCACTTCAACACCATCAGCATCATCCCATCCGCCAACTCCCACTCCTACATCTACTACTGATGACAATATTAACAACATTCAGGAAACCAGTCTTCCCTCTAACAGTGACTCTGTGAAACAAATTGATGAGTTGAGCAATACCAGCTCTACGTCGCAACAACAGACTCCAAGTCAGAGTAGCACAACGAATAATTTCACTGACTTCAATTGCGTTTCTAGCATGACAGGTTACCCTAGTCAACCTGCAAGTCCCAAAACGACTAAAATAGACGATCTGGCTCAGTCCAATGTCTCAATGTTCAGTCAAGATAACTCAGTTTCTCAAGAATCTTTAGCAGAATCTAATAAGTCGGACCATAGTTCAATACACTCACCTAGACAACAGTCGCCTAGAATACCATCGCCCAGATTACAGTCACCAACGTCTCTCAGCCAGACTTCAATACCTTTGTCTTCGGCAATGTCAACCATCCAGAAAGATAACCGCACCAATTCGTATAGTATGAACCAACTTGTTTCCACACCATCACCAAGTCAGTCTCATTCAATGTTAATGAGCTCTAATAGGCTTTCTCCAATTTCTCTCGGCCATAATATAACACCAAGTCAAATTCCAACTTCTCAAATGTTGCCTAATATATCACAACATCTGAGCAGTATACAAAACCAAAGTAAACAAAGTCTTCAACAGTCCAATCTAGGAATAGGACAGCAGAATCAATGTTCGGGAGTAAGTTCCCCCACCAACAGAAACAGTATAGCAAGTCCACCACCTGTAATTACATCAATGCAAAATGTCATGACTAGTTTGCCTAACCAAAATATTTCTAGTCAGAGCAGTTTGTCTAGAATAACTAGTCCAATAACAATGCAGAGCATGACAAATACATTATTACTCGGGACAAATACGTCAGGACACAGTAATATACCCGGTCAAAACAGCCATCACATGACTAGTCAGAGTAATGTACCATGTTTTCCTAACCAAAATCAAATTACTACTCTGTCGAGTATCTGCAGTCCAAATATGTCCAATTCAAATCAAAATTTCCCTTCGGTATCTGCATCGAATAATGTTCCATCACTGTCTGGTCAGACCAGTATGCCATCACATCTTCAGAACTTGGGTTCGCAGAACATTTCTTCAATCGCTAACCAAAATACATGCCCTTTGCCTGGCCAAACTAATCTGACAAGTCAAAGTAACGTTCAAAGAATTCAATCGCCTCCGATACAGACAAATATTTCTATGAACACTGGAACACAGAACATGCAAGGTCAAAAAATTCTAACGCCGCCGGCTACGCCTCTCGCACAGCAGGGATCACTTTCGCAAGGTAGTCTGATTCCACATGGACAATTGCACAATCCTGGCCTGACATCTTCACACAGTGCACTTGGTTCAATGCCGCCCAGTAGTAAACCAGGAGGGGTTATGTTTGATCCAAACAGTCAGATGATTGGTCCAAATGGGATGCCCCTAAATACAAATAGAGGCATGACCCCTGGAATGCCTCCACATGGATTATCTTTGGGACATTCTGGAATGCCTTTGGGACTTGGTGGACACCCAGGATTGATGGGTACAATGACCGGGATGATACCCGGACAAGAAATGTCAGGCTACCAAACACCCATTAGTCACCACCAAGAGAGAGCTGCATTGCAACAGCAATTGCAAGAATTGTATTGTATGCCTCCAGGGCAAGAACATCAGGAAAAGATTGGGTATCTTCAAGAAAGATTAAATATTTTGAGTCAACATGAGGCAAGTGAACAATGCAATGGAGGTCCCCAGTGCATTCTTCTAAGCCCTTTATTTACAACTCCTATGATAGACAGCCCGCAAGTCACCAGTACTACTGGAAGAGGTAGAGGCAAAGGCCCCCCAAGCCTAGAAAACCTCGAGCAAAGAAAGGTGAAAAGGTTGCCTCTCCTATTCAAATATCTTCTATGAACCCAATGATGCCTTTGGGTTTACCTCCACCTCAACAACTGCCGGTTTCTGAAGATTTCGTAACTCCAGGCGCTGGACTGAGTATACCATCTAGTGAAATGTCTGACTTCAGTGAAGTAGGAATAGATCCATTAACAGGTGAACCCGAGAAAAAAAAGAAGGGGAGGAAACCCCGAGGACCAAATAAGCCAAAAGAACTGAAGGATCCGAACTCTCCCAAAGAAACAAAAGTTCCAAAAGAAAGGAAGAAACGTGAACCAAAAGAACCCAAAATCAAAAGAAAGTATGTTAGGAAAAAGAAACCTGGCGAGTCTGAAGAAAGTGCTACAGACGAGTCTTTCAACAAATCGGCGGAGAGCGTAGAAGACATGTCTATGACCATAACCGAAAATCCGCCAACCGAAAACGTTGAGGCAGAAGCTGAAGCTGAGGCAGCGACTCCAGTTGAAGAGAAACTTGAAAACCCTGAGTCTAACGTTCAACCAGAGAGCTCAGAAGTCATTCCAGAACAAGTTTCAGAAAGGCCACAAGAAAAACCAGAGGAAATGCAGGCTGATTCTCAAACTACCGCCGAAGGAACAGCACTTTCAGAAACAGTTGAAGTAAACAAAAAGGACGAGTATAATTTCGAGGATCAGCCTAGTCCAGAAATAGGAGAGCTTCCTAAAAGAAGTAGAAAGCCTAGACATCAAAAACAGAAAAAAGTTATTTCAACTAAAACTCGAACAAGAAGAAGTGCTGATCAAGGTCGTAGGCGCCGAGGAACCATCATACCAGAGTCGGATCCTGAAAATGAAGACATGGTTTCAACACCTTCGTCTTCTCCGTCTGATGACGCTGAGAATTCTTCGAAGCGTCGATCAGCAAAAAACACGCAGAGGAAAAAGTACATTGATGATGTTATGCTCAGATTTTCTGATGATGATGCCCCTGCTACACCAACTCGAAGTAGGAAACCCCCAGTTCCTACCACTCCGATCATTACAACGCCTGTTGCCATTGTAACAGTCGTATATTGCTTTTTTATTTTATTAGATGAACATCAAAATGTTCTGGTAATCCCGTATGACATCGCGTCTTGCTTTCATAAGGTTTGTTTTTGACTATTTTACGTACAGAGAAAGGAATTTCGGTCAAGTTTGATGTTGCTTGTAATGGTTTTTTCCCTCGAAACCTAACTTGATATGTAGAATCTTATATACCTTGAAACGTGCTCTCTATGTATCAATATTCAAATGCATCCGATTCTTATTCACTGGGATCTCTTTTTCGCAATGTTCACAAGCGCTATTGAAATTACTACACGTTGTTATCACACTCGTTATTACTATTAGTACCTGTCCAAGGACGCCACATTTTAAACAAATAAAATTTTTAAGTAATTACAACTTCACCAATATCGAATTTCAACACTCAAATCGCGATCAGTTCCTGAACTGAACATTGACGATACAACGGTGATACTCATCGCTACATTCTATTGGTCACCCGTAACATGACTTCAAATTTAATTTTATGACTCTTCAGCAATCATAAAACGCAGTTAGTAAAAATTATTCAATACGAACCGCCAGTTCTTCAGTCCACGTGGACTAATTCATAGCGGCATTATTTCTTTGAATTGTTTTTTTGTCCTTTGAGTTCGCTGATAGCTTTAAGAATTACTATATCAGTTACTTTGACTAAAACAGAATTAAAACGTTCACCCTCGCATTTCGAGCTTCAAAGTGATTGACATATTTGAAAAGCAATCGATCTATTTTCGATTATGTTGCTGTAGACGTCATGCAGAGCAGCTCTGTCTAATACACAGTAGTAGAGCTACTGAAATGTAAAACGAACGATTCATTTCAATAACACGAAACTGGGAGTTTACTTATACCTCGATATTGACTAGATTTTTACTGTCAGAGTTTTTATAGATAGGTACTGGAAGAGCTGTTTTCAAAACCTCTGAAAAGACATCGGACTATATAAACTTTCAGACATGAAACAAGTTTGATTGGAATATGAAGGATAAACAACAATTAAAGCACCTCAATTGACGTTCAATAAGTTTTTTTTGTATTGATTCAGGGGTGAAATAGAGAGAGATTATCAAATTGGTATTATTGAAATGCGCAGAGAAATTGTGAGATTGCTAATATGATATGGTTGCATCTGTTGTTTCAGTCATTGTAAAATTCTGATACCTGTTCAGAATTGTGAGTTAGATACTAGGCATAGTTCCCAAGTCAGTAGCCAAAATATTCTAGTAAAATTTAGGAGAACAAAATTACAAAGACATTTGGACTTCTATAGACAAATGCGTAATTTAAATAAACAGGCTATTAAAAGAGAAAAGGCTATTAAAAGAGATAATATCGCCCGGTTTTTCCTGATTTTCTTTTCATGACCTCATTCAGTACCCCAGTCTAGACTCATTGGTACCAAAAAAAAGGGTTGT
Organism: Leptinotarsa texana; assembly: GCA_015342105.1. Lineage (NCBI taxonomy): Eukaryota > Metazoa > Arthropoda > Insecta > Coleoptera > Chrysomelidae > Leptinotarsa > Leptinotarsa texana. The sequence goes on from WOGN01006042.1 coordinate 8,900, forward strand.
TCTCAAAATTCTTACTTTTGCCAATGACTTGGTCCTGCATAAATACCTACATTCTTCTTTTGGGTCGTAACATTCGTTCTTCATATTTTCTGTTTTGTTTTTGGCTTAAAGTTCTTTATTCTATTTTTATTTACTGAAATATGGGACCATTAATGCACGGAATTCGTAAATCGAATTTAATGTCCATGTCTTTTTTCAATACAGATAGCAATTTCCAGAAAGCTAGCCGATTCTGACACTAGATACCGCAATTTTTGAACTTACGACTTTTCCAACTGTTTCTACTTGATATATTTTCAATGCTTTTTCTCTCGATGGTCTCGATGATACAGTAACCTAAGTTTGATATGAATGCAGTCTTTCATTTTTTCCATTATTTTCTGTATTTGAATAACATTTCATTGCAAACATTTCACTTGACAGTACTAACAATGTCCTATTACTGTAGATAATACGAATAGAAAGGAATATGCACGAGTCATTGTATTTATGAATTCTTGGGTCATCACAATATTCAACTCTATCCATATGTCTCACACTATGTTTGTGAAGCTCTTATTTTACTTTAAAAAAATCTTTTTCGTGGAATTCTGGTCTCTTCCAAGACATTTTGTCTCTATTTTCAGAAAAAGACAAAAATATGTTAGACCATCCCTGTATCTTGAGGCATCCAATTTGCGGGAGCTATCTGGTTTATCCAGTATATATTCAACTTTACCCATACGTCTTGCACTTTGTTCGTAAATCTGTCTTTTTTTTAAGTAATCTGGCCAAACGTTCGTCTCTCCCAAGACTGTGTCTCAATTTTCTTGAAATGGCAAAGAAAATATTACACGAACCCTGCATCTTCTGTTATATACACTCAACTTTATATGTCTTGCACTTTGTTCGTGAAGCTGACTTTTCTCACTCAAGAAGCAGAAACCATGTTTCAAGGTATTCTGGCTAAAAACTTTTCTTCATTTTCACGAAACGACAAAAATATGTTACAACAACCTTTTATTTTTCAGTTATATATATATATTCAACTTTACCCATATGTTTTGCCGTCTGTTCGATAAGTTGTCATTTTACTTTTTAGAAACAGAATCAATTTTTCGAGGAATTCTGCCCAAAAGCTTCTCTCTCCCAAGACTCTATGCCTCAATTTTCATAAAACGGCAAAAATATATTGCACCTCCCCTGTATCTTCAGTTATCCAATTCGCGGGGGATGTCTAGGTTATCCAAATGCTCTTTAGCGTAAAAGCGGGGTAGTAACCCACGTGGCAGACGTCATTGACGCCGACGTCTCTGTTGTGACCGACGCTTCGCCAAATATAGCTGCTGCATGCATTGAGTGTGTGGAAGGGTGCGAAAGAGAAGTGGTTGATGGGGATGGGGCGTGTCAGAGTAATCGCAAGGCTTTTTTGTCAAGTTCGTTCGTTAGTTCGAGGTTAATTCTTCGGAGATGTGTCTGTCTCCGAGGGGATTTACAACAGTAAGAAATGCTGACGCAACGTAGCCTCAACGTACCGTGTGTCACATCGAACTTCCATGAGAAGTTTAAGATGAAGGAGAGAAGGAGTGCAGTTTTCAAAAATTATTTCGAATTAAAGTTTTAGATATCAATGCAGGAATACTCCATAGCTCAAAGTGGAGGTGATTAATCAGAATCGGAATAAAAACATTGCCGTCTCCACAAAGTATACATATATTGACGAATTAATGAATTTAACAGTCTTGAAGAAATTTATTTCTAACAATATTTCACTATCATGAATTAATTAATATTCAACACTTAGCAACTAACGCTTAATTTATCTTCACTATTTGAATTCCGTGTTTAACCGCTCGATTCGCTTTCTGAATTCAGACTGCCCTCTTTGGACGGAAAGCAGGCCTTATATATCGGTAACGATCATTTTAGATTTCTCTAGTAGTCTCTGAATTCGTTAAGTATTTTCCCGGCGAGTCAGACTGCACTCTGACCCTTCTTTAACTGTAGCACTCCTCGGACTTCAGCCTTCTATTCTCGAATTTCTTGTTGAATACCACAGCGATACCCGTGGACATTTGGGAGATCCTCTGCCACGCAGTGAGCTAGTGCGTATTCAACTGGAACCTTGAAAATATCTCGTGGCTCTTCTTGAGTTACCCCATGTGCGACTTTCTGTCCGTTCGAGTATAACGACATGAACCTCTGGAAAGGCATTTCATCCTCTGGTGGTCTGAGGGCGCGAACTTGGTTGTGATTTCCAGCATAAGGAGCCAGTCTGTTAAAATGGACGACCCTAGGCTTTCCTTGAGGTGGCTTATGAATTCGGTAAACGACGTCATAAATCTATTTCATGATTTTGCACGAACCTTCCCACTAGTTCCGCAACTTCGGTGATAAACCACGGCGTTTCGAATCCTCCTGCATTCGTGTTGATGTCATAGGCCTTTTTAATCCTATTGCTGGCACACCGGATGTTCAAACGGACTCGTTCATGGATGTCGTCCATTCTCTGCCGAAACTTGCTGACATAGTCTTTCCCCGCAGTGTCTTGTCCTGGCGGCGTCCAAAATTTCAGATCGCAAGGAAGCCGCAGCTCTCGGCCCATTTTAATACTGGCAGGGATTTGGCCGGTTGACTCGTGCACTGCCGAACGATAGGCCAACAGGAACAGTTGGAGGTAGTGGTCCCAGTCTTGTTGATGGTCAGAGACCACCTTGGACAAGTGGCGGTTTATGGTCTTATTCATTCGTTCCACCATTTCATCGGTTTTTCGAATGTCCAACAGTTTACATATTTATTGGAACAAGTTGGACTCGAAATTTCTGCCCTGGTCCAAATGCAGCTCCAGTGGGACACGAATCGACATATCTTTCTTTACTAGGACGTCAGCGACGATAAAGGCTTCGTGATTAGGCAGGGCATAGGCTTCTGCCCACGCATTGGAGCTTTCGGTCGTATCAGAGGTCTGTTACTGGCAGCACATAAAGCATATGTTCTGCACCAGTCCTGGGTACCACTGTCTGGCGCCTTTCTTCTCCATAGTCTTCAGACTCCGACACCCGCTTCAGAGCCCCGTTTTCCAAGTTAAAGGAGTTTCATTGTGCCCAGTAGGACTGAGCTAATAATCTGCTACCTCCTGCCACGATGGTCATCGATTACTTTTCTTCCATGTGATGACTAAAGAGGACAAGATTGATCTTCTTGTTCTCTCAGTTGTCGTCTACAGCTGTATTCTACAAATAGCTGCTTCCTTCCCTTCTGCTCGTCGATAATGTGAGCAGTCATCGGAACATGGCCTCCGTGACAGGGCAACTGCGTTTTTTACGTGGGCTTGCTGGATACAGGCTGAAGATTGCCCCTTCTCATCGAACCTCTCTAGTTTTCCTCCACATGCCCAATTTTCCAACAGCTCCTGCATCTTATTTGTTTTCTCTCAGGCAACACTTCTTTTGTCACCTTTCTAATGGTAGCCTCAATATCAGCAGGCACCTGTCCATCTTCCTCGATAGTTTGAATATTGTTCTGGCTCTTGCACGATTGTTTTACAGCCTCAAACTCCAAAGCCCTTGCTATTGCACCCACGAGATATTTAGGAAGAGCTAGTGTCTAGGCCTGCCTCGTTTCTTGGTCGCGAAGTCCATCCAAGAATGCCTGAACTGCTAACCGCTCCATTACATTTTCCGGTGTAGCAGGATATGCCAGACGAACCAATCGAGCAATGTCGGTTTCAAACTCCTGTAGGGATTCTCCTGATTTCTGACAGCGGTTCTTCAGCTGTGAATGGTAAACGTGCTCTAGGTGTGCCTGTCCATACCGCAGCTCAAGATGCT
>WOGN01006043.1:0-12706 GCA_015342105.1 Leptinotarsa texana
TCCCAAATATCTCAGCAGGTCATGAAAATTCTTCAAGTTTCTAAACGGCATGTAAATAAGCTTTAAAGGACACAACTTTTTCCTAATTTAACCTAAGCTGTATCTCCAACAGGTACTGAGATTCCCATGCTTAGGATCCTTATCTTGGACACACTGTATATGTACTTCATAATCACCATATCAGATATATTCCAACTTACTTTTGAAACACCCTGTATATAGATTTAATAATAGAAGTATGTGATACCGATTCTGAACAATCAAGGTAGGGAGGGGTGCCTTAAGAAAAGTTGAAATACGATTTTCTTAAAAAGCTTCATCGTCAAAATATTGAGTTTGATACTTCGCTTTATAGTTTTTTTTTAATTATTTGAAAGTCACATTCCACTATCAGTCTATTCTCTCCAGAATTTACAGGTCACGCCAGGTCACAAGTCGGCAACATGGCTGAATTTTCTAATATCTGGTGAAAGTAAGATTAATTAAAATTAAACGGTTGAATCAATCACAACTTGAACTGGATTGCAAATTCTCATAAAAACTATATTTTATTTGTACACCCCGATTTCCAATTCAGTTTTATATTGGAAAATCAATGGATCATTGACAAAATCTTACATAACATCAAAAAAGCACCGACTACATCGTAAAACCCTATGCCTATCGAGTAAAAATACCTATATTGAGTTTATAGATGAAGTTTATGTTGAAAATCACTTTATTTTCAACGTAATAAAAAAAGAAACATTAATTTCATTTCACAAAAGCCATATAAACCAATCAAAGTGTGTGAAACAAATGACAAAATATTTAATCAATGAACTTACCTACTTGATGAATGGGGGTTTACGAGAATATAATATTGCAAGAAGTACTACGACTCGTTTTTAACAGGCTAACTAGACCTGGTAAAAAAGTACGCAAATTTTCCGGAGTTTTAACAAACCACACCGGCAACAAAACCAGTTCTAGGCCGTCTATTTTACGAATCAAGATCAAGTGACGTGACCGACGACGAATCGTAGTAGTCCGATGTACGATCGTGTAGTGTATAATTTCACAGAATATCAGAATCGGACTACGCGAAGAATACTTTCATTAATTCATTTCAGAGAATGCGTGAATGTGAAACTTGACGTGTTTATAGAGCGTCTCGAGGCAGTTGGAACCTGCCTTCTGAGTTTTGAAGAGAGAAAATCTAGACAGATGTTGTTATAACTTATTTAAACTTAACTTTCTGTTTATGGTTGCAGGAACGCTGTAAAGGGCCGACTTTAAACTCGAATTTATATTTTTCAACTTCCAACTCAAACTCGTAATAATGTAAATTGTGAATACGATCAAATTAGATTAAGAGGTTAGGTAGAGCAGTAATGAAGACAATGTCTGAATTCTGAGTTTAAAGACCGAATTTACAAATTGCATTATAAAAAGTGAGGTTAAATCCTCCCTTCCAAACCATAAGTTTCAGTTTTAAACTTCCTATCTTCAGGCGCATATGACCAATGCTCCTCCTGTTTGTTGACAGGAGCTTCGTCGGGGGGGGTGCAGCGGTCTTGCACAAAGCAATGCTGCCACCAATTTTTTTTTCGAATTTTTTTTTATAAAAACAATTTGATTTTTATGAAGTCGCCTCCTGCTTGGGAGACCTTTTGATTTTTTCCACATATACAGCCCCCTTTACATGGTTATCCGAACCACCCGGCCTGGTTACCTGCGTGAATAAAGGAGGCCCTTTATTCATCCCTTTTTTTTAAAAACACTCACACATTTCAATAATTAACACATTGAACTAACACTACACAAAAAGTAGCCCCACGATAGCACATGGCATCCGCGTACATTTTTTGTGGGCGGACGTTATCAGCACGTCTGTCCACTACCACGGCCACTACGGAACTCTGCCGAAAAACCTACTTCAGGCAGTATTTGTTAGTATCCGGTACTGTCTTTCTTTGGTTCGTTACAAGGATTGTTTTTATTGTTATGTTGATAAGAAGCTAGATGTTCTGAGTAATTTTCAATCATGATTCACATTTCATTATATAATTGTAGTCAATAATTAAAGGTTGAACTGGGACCCCTGGCGCGTGGAATAAATCCACAACAAGAACTTTCCCCAAACACCAGCACTGCAATATTCTTCTCAACGCGCATTTCACCAACCAAGTTGACGTCTTCAGTTTTCTTCGTTTTCTGAAGATGTCAACTTGATTGGTGACAGGCGCATCGAAAAGAGTATTACAGTTCTGGTATTTAAGAAAAGTGGTTGGACTGTAGTCAGGTTTCTGAATTTTCATAAAACAATCACGAGTGGAAAAAGTTATTTCAATTCAGAGTTGAATTGGGATTAAATTGTAAAAGTATTGAAGAAATTTTTCACTGAGATATTTTCCCCCTTGGAACATATTTTTGTAGCTTTCGTTATCGGCATGTCCGTCCACCACCGTGTCAGAGACGAAAACTGGAATTTACTAGTTAATACCATAAAAAACCTCCCACGATTGGACTTCGTATGAATTTCTTACCTTTCACTCAGAGTATGCCAGTCATATCGAAGGTCGTTAACTATTTAGTTTTTATGCCATTCGAATTGATTTCGTATATACTATACAAATTGTACCAGTGTTATTGCTCTCCGAGTGAATAAAATTCATTCTTCTTCTCATAAACTGTAAACATTCTCCCTTCCCTTTTCCAGGATAATTATCAATTTATTGGGCAATTGACAAATATTTTACCTGAAGTCACATCATTTCTAAAATTCTTTCACAAGTTACGCCCTGTGGTTTCGACATAACGTGTCTATCAATGTAAAAAGTTTAAAGGTGGCTAATAACGCTGGTTTAAGTGTATGCAGAAATTTTGTGAGACTTCCATAGTTGAAATGTGTAAGTTTTCTTGTCTTCATTAAACATGATTTGAAGTTTTCCATATGTCCATTTAATTTTCACCGGTGGTAGAATTATTTTCAATAGATTTATTTGAGGTCACTGATGATTTTTCAATATAAAAATTAGGTACTCCTATTCATAATTTAAATATATCCATCCCCTATTTTGAAAAATATATCTGTTATCAACAAATATTGTTCGTACCTGCCTTGAGTGAGAAGACGGAGGCAGTACTACCACCACAAAAACTACTATTTTCATACTAGTAAACATTCAATTTTATTTATTGCTTTGAGATTATTTTAGAGATGGGCAAAACTGTTGTTTTCCGACATAGTAGTTATAGCTCCTGTTTCGAAATAGCAGAATTAAATTGATTTTATTATAGCATAGCAATATTCCCTTCAGGTACCCCTGTCATTATGACGGCACAAAATCCCCTTTACCTATTGGCCCTGTTGATAACAGGGTGCTTGTTCGTGGTATGTAGGCTATCACGGTCGGGGTCTTACAAATTGTCCAATGTTTCCGGGTTTATAAGTCGTGATCTGTAGGTTATGAAACCTGACGTTTCGTCTGCTACTGCAGCAGACATTATCGAAGGCAATGCGGCAACGGTCGGAGTGCTAAACTTTGCATCGTAAAAAGGCGAAGCACTTCCTATCTTCCTCAAGAATAAAAAGTCACTACTCAATGGAGTGTTACAAAATAGGACTAGCGTCTGTAGACAGCACATGCCTTGCATATATATTTTGCACTTTATATACTTGTCGGAGCAACAGACATTAACACATTACAATACGTTATCATTTGTAAAAAATTATATCCTTTCTTGTAGTTGAAACACAATCTAGTCTATTCTGAATGCGGTAAATGCTACTTAACTTTGTAAACTAACTATATAATGATATTATAGTGAACATTTATATAAAATACAACCAAAAAAACATTATTTCAGTGATGGAATTCAGATGTATCAGTAATTAACAAACAAGGTGAACGAAAATGAGTAATTCAACTGCTGAATGCTTATTATAACAAAAATAAAAAATAAAAATCCAATGAACTTTTCGACTTTGGTTAGATGTTTTTTATGTTTTAAGTAATATAGAGGTTTGTATTATTCTTTGTCATGGTTGTCTCAAATCAAATAGTCATTTCCATTATTTAATTCACTTCCACTTTATTTAAACATATAATCACTTTTACTCTAATTCAAGTAGTTCGTTGAATAATTTTTTTATATATGAATTTTTTGGCATCAAATGTTTTTCATTCTTTTGTATAATAAAAACACCCACTATAACTAGTAGGAGAATAACTTTTTCCGCCGTATCTGTCACTTTTGTGAGAGACAAACAATACAGGTATTTCAATTTCTTATATTTTTGTTAAATACTGCCAGTTTCAACTATTCTTTCCATAGATCCCAAGAATCACAACGATGATAACTCGACTTCATTGAAAATCGTCAAAATGTTTCCAAAACTCAAAGCGTTATGACTGATTATATTCTCTATATTTTAAGTGATACATATTTCCGATTCAGTATTAGATCGAAAAAAAACCCTTTCTGATTATGTCAATACTCATCGACAAGAAAATATTCAGCTCAGTTCAGTTTTAGTCATAACCTGATGATGTTACCTCGATTAACGAAATACGCGTCGAGGGACAGCATTTTTGTTCTGTTTAGGGAGAAGTGTTTTCTTTAGAAAAAAAAATATTCATTGTGATGAATGATTCCGAAACTGTTATAAATACAAATCAAATTGTTATTGATAATATACACATGACGCATAAAAATATTACTTATCCATCAAACTGATATTTTTCACAACACTTACCAACAACGGTGGCTTTGGAGGCTCATCGTCCTCGGCAGACTTCCGTAAAAATCCGAACCCATTTTTTTTCTTGCCGCAGTCTACCTGTCTAACTTCGGCCCTCCCATTTTCGTTTTTAATGTTGGTTTCGGCAATTCGGGGATAGGTGTAGTGTTTTTCTTCTATATGTTGTTTACATGGATTTTCCATGTTTTACGTTTCACAAATTACTTTATAATTTGACACCTCCATTTCCAAACTGCTGACAAGATGTCATTCTTGTTCATTCAATTGTTCAAATAAATTGTTGAAATAGTTTTATTACCTATTCGTTAAATGAAATATACTTTCTTTAATTTTTCTCTTTCGGGGAAAAGCTATGGAAAAAAGATATAGAAGAATTTCAAAATTGCGGATACCGTTAACAGGAATTTTCAGTTTATTGTTGGTAGTCATGGAGCGCTTGTTAGGTCACGTGATCTGTCAAATTTGACTAGGTGTTTTGAAATAGTTCATTATTACAGGAAAAGTAGTATATTTTTTCCTAATAATTATGTCCTTTTTACAAAAAGGTATGTTTAAGCAAAGTATAAAGATTTTGGTTCATCTGTAGAATTAAAAATAAAATATTTCCACAAACCGATTGTAGTCATTTTTAAATAGGCGTCTGCTTTGCTTCTATATTGCAAGGCAGATTTTGAATATCTTCATTGTGGGCTTCCATTTCAATTCATTTTTTATAAATTATTATTCATTGTAATAACTTTTTCCTGTTCATTACATAATTTTCCGGGTTAAAGATAATTCATTTAAATTTAATTTTACATTTTGGTGGTTGAAATAAGTATTTCATGACTTTTAGGGTCGGCAGAAAATGCAGCAACTTTGGTAGATACCTTAACAATTGAAGATGCCTCATTTGATATGGAGAACACTCCTGAATTGACTAATGCAGATTTTAATTCGCTCACAGACTTACCACAAGAAATAACCTTCTCAACTGATGGAATGGATACTGGAGGTAAATGAGATATTTTCAAATTCACTGAAAACATAATAATCAAACAGAAATAATCTTTATTTGTTATATTCAGAACAAGAAGTTGTCGTGGAGAGCCAAGACGTTATGGAGCATGAAGAAGAAGTTGAAGCAGAAGAAATTTTTGAAGACGAATCGGATGGCTATTCTCAGCAAAGTATTAAATATTCTGAGCAATTGCTCCAAAATCAGACTGTGAAAACCTCTTCCGTTCCTCCTCTGAGACCATTAACAATTGCTCCGAAACCCACAAAAGTTCCTATTGCCGTCAAATCAGTGGGAGGCCAACAGCTGTTGTTACTGCAAGGTAAAATCTAAGTGACATGTCACTGAATAGTTGAAATAGTTTTAATAACTTTTTTTGAATTTTCAAGACATTGTGGAATTTATTGATATCTAATAATATTTCAAAAATGTTTTCAAAACCATATATCAACTATAACTCTTGTAACAAAATACAAATTATTTCCAATGGAGAATTTAGGGAATGAACATGTCACAAAAAAGATGATTTCAATATTCCCAATTTATATCTTTTATAAATATACTAGAGAAACATTTTATGTAACTTTGAAATACATATAGGTATATGGGATCACTAAATAAATCTTGAACACTTAAAATCTTACTAACTTGATAATCGACCAAATTGTTACTTTTCATTGATCCTCTAGTTTATTGTACCGGAAAAGCAGATATTTTTTACTCCATGTTTCAGTTCAGAGGAGTTGGTTTTCACTCGTTTCATTTTGGAAATTTCAATAAACTACCAACGTCGAAGGGACAGATTATGAGTCTACGTTGAAAAGTTGGCGTTCTCATATGATCTATCTGAATAAAAAAAATCTTGAATTAATCAGCGACTACAACAGAGTTATGTTTCTAAAGAGGGAACAAAATGATGTTTTAGAAACCAAATGGTTCAACTTTGTCAAAACTTGATAAAAACTGCATCACATCTATGTATTTGGAATAAAGTAGTCTGTGTTGTGAAAAGTTGGAAACATACAAAATTTACGTACCAATCTTTTCGAATTGTTATTATTCTACTCCCAGGCCCCGACAAGGGAAACCATTAAGCAGCTCAGAAAAGAGTGCATGGAATCATTCTTGATTTGAACACATTCTTCCGTGCAGGAGAATGTAAGAGAATCTTTTGAGATGTTTAATTTGCATTTTTCCAATGAAAATAAATACCTGGTTTTTTACCACATAGGCTGTGGTTATTAATTCATTGTCAAGGTTAATTATGGTAAAGTTTTTAATTGAATTAGGCATTTTCATTTCAAATTATCTAATGAACTCTTGAACAAATTTTTTTTGAGATAATCTCTTCCATTGAATTTTTTATCATATATTGACATTTTTGGAGATGAATAGAGAGTCCTTAATGTGAAAATGTGTCTAGTGAATGGAATAAATAGCACCAGAAGGAAGAAGATGATAAAATCACCCATCAAAGAAACAAACATTTTTTTTTTAACTTTTTTCAACGTTCAAACTCAAAATGTGTATAAAAATATATAAATATGTTCAATGATAAATTGTCAAATGTGAAAATATTATTCATGTAATAAATATTTTTCTAGAAGTACTTTGAATTTTAAAACAAATTTTACGTTTTTAAACTTGGCTGGCAGGTTATTATAAATTATTACACTATTATGCAAGATGCAACATTTCCAAATTTTCCTTTTTGGTCTGCTTGAATGTAATTTCAGAAATATAATTATGAACTAATTGAACTTCAGTGAATTTTAAAATGCTGTTTTTTTTCCATTTATAATGGTAAGATGAATGAAGGAACAACTTGCCAATTGATATAGAGAATCAAAATCCAATAACATTCTTGGTTTATATAAAGAAGACTACTTATATTTTTCTCCTATGCTCTATATCTATTTTCAATCAAAGCTCGACCGACGAAATCAGTGATACTTGAATTGGATATACTACTACACTCACTATTCGTAAAATTTGCTTCAATTGATCAGAGGGAGATACTTTATTGGAATAAAAATGGTTTGTTATTTGATGATTTTGGAAGCTGCAAATTTCCATAGAAAACAAAAAAAATTGTTAAAGAAGAAAGTAAAGAAAATTGAGGAAAAAGAAAATTTCAACTTGAAAACAAGTAAAATGGAGAAAAACATTAAAAAAAGCAGTCGTAATTAAGGAACATATTAACACTGATTGAATCAAACAGCTCTTGTAGCTAAAGTTCTTAAATACAGATCGGACAGACCACATTGAATGCTGTAGTAAAAAAGTAGAAGAGAATTCCATCACTCTCCTAGAAATTAGAGGCAAACACAAACTGAAAAAAATGACAATGATATACTGTTTAGTGGTTCGAAAAAGCAGAAGATATATTATCATACTAAGCATTTGTAAAATTTGCTTTCATTGATTAAAGAAAGATAATTAATTTTTTTGTGATTTATTTACATGTATGTATGTATAGGTCTCATTAGCGATTTCATGAAATTTACATTTTAACTATTTTTCAATGTCTTTCAAGAATATTTTATAAGACTCGATTCCTAAGGTTTTTTGACATTTCCTAAATGTTTTCAAATAATCTGACTGACATCCATTTCACTAGTATGATGTACCAACATTGTACATAAACTAATGATGATTTCAAAATCCCCACTTGTTCTAAAATTTATTCTTATTCTCAGTAAGAAAGAAAATCTTGACTAATGTGGTTCTTGACACATTTTTTTTTTAATTTTAAGTATAAAAGAGATATTGCCTGAATATGCTGTAAATTTCAACAGCAACAGCTATTTTTACATTTGCATGAAGTTCTCAATTACAGTTTTTATTTTTTTCAGATAGTGGAAAGGGAAATCTCAGAAAGATCCATAATAAACCTCTCATTTTGTCTAAAAAAAATTACTTGTTTATTACAACTTTTATATTCTGTTTATTTTTTCTATAGGTATTATATTTTTTATGCATTTTTGGGGAAAAGTTCATTGTTTTAAAATTTAATTCTAGTTTTTCCTTGTCACTATATTCAGAATGCTTTTCTGTCTATTTTAGGGACAACACCTGGTCAAACCATTAAACTGGTATCCTCCCAAGGTCAGGAACTGAACTTGGCGAACATAAGTCGACCTATTACTTTCAAACCAACTCTCAAAACAATATCCACTCAAGGAGGAAACATATCGTTTGTACCACAGAAGCCTGTGGTGATGAAAAAAATTATCGCCCCTGGACAAAAAACCGTTACGAAACCATTGACAACCTTTTCTAAGCAACCACAACATTATATGGTTGTGCAAAAGTCAGACCAACCTGTTAAAATTGTCCAGGCCCAAGGGAGTAACATTGCGATGTCGTCCCCTACAAAAACCCTTACTTTGCAACTGGCCCAAGAAATGGGTCTACTGCCCAATACGAAAATAATCCAGCAGGGGCAAACGGTGCCTAAGCAAACAGTCTTGCTCAGTAAGAATCCTCAAAAAACTTTGAAAATTGTGCCGCAAGTTAGCACAGCACAACTAGTGACTGTTGGTTCGAATACCAAAACCATTTCCCTCGGAGCTGTCAAAGGACCTACGAAAATATTACCGGCAAGTAGTCTAACAGCTAACAAGGGTCCTCAGAAGATTCTTTTCAAAACCGCATCAAGTTCGAATACAAATATTCTACCACAGGGCCAAATCATACAAGTCGCCGGATCTCAAACTCTCAATACAGGACAGTTGCATCAGATAAATATACCTGGAAGGGGGGTAAGTTCACAAAACTTTTAAAGTTATTATTCAATAAAAACGTCAAGTATAGGACAAATTCATTAAAAATTCAACATCTGTGAGTAAGTGCACACTTGCATCGCCGGAGTCCCGATAGAAACTGAAGATTTAGTGGTTTTTTACTGAAGAAAAGTTTCAACATTCACATTAAAAGTACAGCGAATAACTTTGTGAAGTTAAAAATCACTTTCAAGTCCGGGGTTAGTGAAAAATGAATAATTTCTGAAATTGATTCAGTGTATTGAAAGTAAACCATAAATTGCCTGCAATTAGCCACATCTGGCAAGACATGGATAGGTAACAACTTACCAGAGGTGTACCAACAGTGATTGCTATATCTAGTAAAATAGAAATATTTATTTGTGGAAGTTCAGTTCATAATTTAAGTGCTACATCAAATTGTCAAAAATAACTGGTATTAATTAGGATTTTTAAATCTTTTCACTAAAATAACATACTTGTAATGTGATTCCAGTGATATAAAGTGTGCTTTGAAAATTTCATAAGGAACCTATCGACACAAAAAGCGGTAACAGTCATTACCAGCAATGGCTTCTACTAACATCTGCTACTTGCATTTAACATTTCAATCATAACATGTTGTGCTGCCATATGTTGAGAATAAAGTCAAGTATTATACTAGGAACCAAATGTATGCAACTAGTAAAACATGTATATATTAGTTTAAGTACAGGATTGCTAATATTAACATACAATTTTCACCAAAATCCCAAAAATAATGTTTCTTCACCCAATTTCAAAAGATTTCCAGTCAAAATCTCAAACATAATTGTATTCATTATAGGAGAATAACAAACAACTATTTTTATTTACTGTACAAACAATATAGGTCGTAACAGAATGACTGAGTGTGAAGTACACCACAATATCAAATGAGTATATGTAAAAAATAACATAATATATGACAGTAGAAGCTAAAAAATTTGATAGAACCTGTTTCTAAAGTTCGCAAGACTTTGAAAATGAATGTCGCAGTCATTTTGGATTATTTGAGTTTTCTGATATGAATTAATATCGCTCACAGGACTAACAGTAGACCTTTTTTTCTAAAATCATTGGAATTGTGAGACTGAGAGAAACTAAGGATATAAATTCACTGGATAATGACGGTGTCGAAGGATTTTCAGGTGCTTATCAAGTAATACAATTTTTTTTTATAGATGCAATACATTAAATTTGTCACAACCAACCCTACAGATTCAAATGTATTACCTACTTCAACAGGAAATACAGTTTTAAGAACCCCAACTGCGACATCTGTTGGAAACATTGTCTTCTCTGATGTGAAGGTAAAGTTTTGTTTTTTCATATGTTCAGCTTCATTTTTATAAAAAAAAAAATATGTCTTTCACAGACCACAACTGTCAATAAAATAGCTCCCAAGCCGATGACAGGCAAAGTAGCGATATCTCCTTCACCTCTTTCAAATACTCCTGTAGTGGTCGTCCCTTCAAACATTTCGCCTCTTCCGCAGACCAACAAAGCAGCGGTTCCTTCCAACTCCGCAAAGAGCACGCCTACAGGGAAAAACACCTCCACTGGCAGCGACAGTTCTTCTCCGGTCGCTCCTAAAGACGAAGTCGATTCTGATGGCATGAGACCACGGAAGCCTTGCAACTGCAACAAATCCCAGTGCCTTAAGTTGTATTGCGATTGTTTCGCCAACGGAGAGTTTTGTTACATGTGCAAGTGCTTGAATTGTTTCAACAACTTGGAAAACGAGGAGCATCGTAGCAGGGCTATCAAAGCTTGCTTGGAGCGGAATCCGCATGCTTTCAGACCGAAGATCGGCAAGGCAAAGGATGTGGCCGGAGATCAGCCCGTCAGGAAACATACAAAGGGGTGCAACTGCAAAAGATCGGGTTGCTTGAAGAATTATTGTGAATGTTACGAGGTAGGTAATTTTTTGATTTTGCTGAGTTCATGTCTAGTTAGGCGGTTTGCCGTTCAAAAGACTTTTATTTTTCTCTATTCAAATTGGAAATATTATTTGGTGGCTGGAGATGTAAAAGTCTTACTGACAAAGCATGAAGGTGTACATGTCTCTATATAATAAAGAGTTTTTTAGACTTTTTTGGGTATATTCACCTTCCACAATCCAAAAAATTGTAATGGTAGTGTAAGTGTAATTTTTTTTCAGATTGTGGAAGGTGAAAATACTCAAAAAAAGTCTATTAAGAATAGTCAAAATGCATTTGACAAATCACAAAATACTGCTGCACTCACTTCCTAACTATTTACGTAGTGAATTCCAAACCGTTGCCTATTTAGGATTTTGATATTTTCTATAAACTTCATTATTCTTACACTAACTAGTTTTTCAATAATTTTACCAAGAGTTAGTAAAAATAAATGTGATCTATAGTCACTTGGGTCATTTATATCACCATTGGATTGGAATTACAGAGAAATAAGTCTTCTGTCAGGCTTTAGTAAAATTAATGAGTTGAATAAAAAAAATCAGCTGTTTTCATGTTTGATTGTGAATAGGCTTTTATCTTCAAGCCAGCAGGGATTCAAATAGTAGTAGTACCAAAACTGCTTCATATAATTTTCGATAATGATAATAATAATAATATTTATTTATCCTTTTATAGGACATATCAGTACAACACGTTAAAATAGTATAAAAAAAATAAACATACATAAAGATAAAATATCTCAGTAATTTTAAAGTATAAAAATGTATAAAATATAAAGAAAAAAAACAAGATTAGTCAAAATTGGACGTATAATAATATAATAAAATCTGGATGAAAGTCTGGACCGCAATCAGCTAAAGTCGTCTAAAAGGAATTCACTGACACCATAATAAGACTTAGACAGAAGCAAATTTTTAATTTCGCTTTTAAATGACATCAAACTCGAACTCATGGTTTTAAAGTAATCAGGTAGGTGATTGAATAATTTTATTCCCATATATTTGGGTGACTGTTCAAATTTAGAGGATCTGTGTCTAGGAATACTTAACAGTTTTCCATTTCTGGTTGAGTAATTGTGGTAAGAAGAATTTGTGTTATATTTTGTTAAATTATCGTGGATGTATAGTAAGCATTTAAATATGTAAATACAAAGGAATGGCAGGATTTGATATGATATGAAGTGCTGTTTGCACGATTCTCTCCATGGGATGTCAAATAATTTTCTGATAATTTT
>WOGN01006044.1:0-12706 GCA_015342105.1 Leptinotarsa texana
ACTTTCTATCAGTTTGTGTCTGAAAGTTACTTCTTTGTATGATCTACACATCCATATATAGATTTACTTCCTTTCTTTCTTTGAAAGATTCCCTCATCCTTCTTTTTTTTTTTGTATCAATATGGAGTAGTAGAAAGCCAAAAACTTTCTTTCCCAGACATTCCTTAGGTATTCTATTATCTCTTACAGTAGCACCATAACCATTGGCTTTCAACGAAGAGAGCAAGTTCATACCAGTAAAAAGATTGTCGAAAAATATGTTATATCTATGACATCTCTTTTCAGCTAATTCTTCTAGCATATGGATTAGGGGGGCCGCAGCTTTTCCAAACAATTCTTCGTACTTATTATCCATTCTGGGATTTTTCCCTTGATAAATTTCAAAATTGACAAGGTATCCACTAGTAGTATTCAGAGACCAAACTTTGTAGCCCAATCTCACCGGTTTGCCACGAATAAACTGCTTGCATCCATGGCGGTCAAAATACCTTATTATCAACTCGTCGTATGCAAGATTCGGTTCAGGGATGAAATGTTCTTGAAACTTTTCTTTCAGAGTATCAGTAAGTAACCGCAACTTGAACATTTTATCTTGGGCATCTAAAGCAAAACTATCTGCAAAATGCACGAAACGGCAGATCTGTAAGAATCGATGGATCTGAAATCGACACTGATGGGTCTGGGCAATTTTTAAATAGCGCATATCTGCTAATCTCAACAAGAATCTTCTGCAGAAGATCGTCCGAAAAAAATAACTCAAAGAGCTGAACACAATTCATCTCACAATATTTGCTGTAGTCTGGTTCAGGAAAAATATGTTTTGGAGGTTCGAGATCTCCTAACTGACAAAAGCTGAAATGTTCAGGCTTTCTGACTTTCATCAAGATATAATCGGCTTCTCTATCATGAGTTTTATCGTGTTCATGCATTTGCCCTAGATTTAATTCAATTTCTCTGTCAATCTCCATTTCCTGTGTGTTATTGGTATGTTCTATTCCTGTAGATTCATCTGTACCACATATTCTAGAATTATCACTCAAAACAATTTCTACAGGAGCAGAAAATTGTCTACTACTGAGATTATCAATCAAACCCCCTGTGTCCTCATCTGCCGAGTCTTCGTCAGTCAAAATATGACTTTCCGGAGGTTCTGTGAAAATATCTTTGACGTTACCAATTTCTTCTGACTCATCATATGCCATTTCCAATGCCTCTTGCAACGTCAGTCCCCCAAAATATTGCACATCATATATCAATCATTCTTAACAGTAAACCGCCTAGCGGTACCATATGGGATCAGCATTATTTACGCTTCAAAAACAACTATGACAAAACATTTTTTTCAAATGCAAAATATAATATAATGATCATTGTCTTTTAGGAAAGATAAAATGTACTTGAAATGCTCAGGCTCTACACTCGAAACAGCGCACAATGTGTTCAAGTGTCTCTAAACCAACGCCTGGCTCACGCGCATTTCCACTGAACATAACAATATGGCCATCAGATGTTCAGAAGTGGACACCTGATTGATGGTACCATGCGGTACCGGTAGGCGCTAATGGGTTAATCAGCAATAGAAATCTGGGTGTTCATTTTTTGCTGCGAAAACTGATCTCATTTGATCACTGCACTATTCGCCGCAACTGCTACTTGACTCCATGGTTTGCGCCGTACAGATTCATGCCTTTGTTTTGCTCGCCCGCCGTGCCGCAAGTCGCCCACGCGGTTCGCTCGATACATTTCGTCGGTCGCCGGTGCGCGTCGCTTTCTTTGGAAGATTCCCTCATCCTTCTTTTTTATATCAAGATGGAGTAGTATAAAGCCAAAAACTTTCTTTCCCAAAATTAATCACTCCTAAAAAATATTACCCCTTCAATTCAGTTATAAGTTATTATAAAGAACTCCTGTCATTGATCATGCAATCACAGAGCATAAGGCAACCATTCTAGTTACCTCGATTTTGATAAGTACTAGAAGAGAAACAATATATAAAGGAAGTTATTAACTACAATGCTTAGAAAGAAAATTGAAGAAATTATAACTGGACAGCATATTTTCTTATTGTAGATTCGAATGTACGTTTATTGAAATATTTGAGTATTTTATTTCATAAAATACCATGAAAGTAATTACACATCTAAAATAAATTAAACGAGAGAAATGGATTACTAAAGGGCTTGTTACTTTAATTGATGAAAGGAATGATCTATATTGTGAATATAAAAAATATCCCGAAGATGTTATAAAATCACAACAGTATAATCAATATCGTAATCATGTTACAAAACCTATCAAACAGAAAATTATATGAATAGAAATAAAAATCATACCAGATACTTATGGAAAACTGTAAATCTGAGCCCTGAAAAGAATGAAACAACAAAAAAGATCAATAATGAAAACAAACTCGTAATTGATATAGAGATGATAGCAAATATATTCAACGATTATTTTGTTGATTTCGAAAGGGGGATGCTGAAAAAATTAGGAAGACATCAAATTCAACACATAAAAGAACACCGATAAAATAAAGTATATTCCTCAAACATGTGAACAAAAAAAAATGTTAGTATCATAAATTCACCTAAAATTAACATATCATCAGGTTTCGACAATATATCTGCTGAAACTTCAGAAGAAGTTTCTGAGGAAATATCTTAACAACTGTCACATCTCATCAATCAATGTCAAATGTCTGAATTCAGCCTGAATTCGGCCTGAATTCAGACATTTGTCGGTGAATGAAAAGGACGACAAATCACATACTTGCAAATGGACCGATTTCTCTGATTACGTCAATTACGAAAGTTTTTAAAAAGTCACTAAAATCAAGACTGAATTATTTTCTCAATGAGAATAACATGATATCATCTCTGCAGTATGGGTTTAGAGAAAGATTATCGACCAATGATGCATTTTCCGAAATTACTAGTGAGATATATAGGGTGATGGATAAAAGTAAACCAATCGTATGTTTGTTCCTGGATCTTGCAGAGATTTTCGATAGTGTGGATCATCAAAAACTGTTTTTCCTGGGAGATTCGGGAATACGAGGTATCGCAAATGAATTATTTTCAGATTATTTAAGGTGCCGCAAACACTATGTTAGAATAGGAAATTTATCAGTGAAGATAATTCTATAAAATATGGTGTACCAAACCGTACAGTGCTAGGACCACTACTTTTTTCAGTATCTATAAATAGTTTACATATCATTCATGAAACTACAGGTCAGATTCTTCTGCAAAAACTTGGGATTTTGCACAAAAAAAATTAAAAATTACCCAATGAAAAATATACGTATCCCTCAAACAAAATTTTTGAGGACACTAAAAATTATCTACTCTATGCAGATCACGAAATAATCTTGAATATAATTGATAACAAATAAATCAAACAAGTTTTTTCTCTCACTGTCATTCACTTTCTCTTAGGTCCAGAAAATTCAAGATATTGTAAATATTTATACTGAAATACAGTTCGAAGTAGAAAATTCCCATGCAAAACCTAAGGCTTTTATTTGGTTCTCTCAATGTTCATTACCCATTATTTAGGAAAAACATATGAATGCTTTGTTTTTTTGTATTCTTTCTGAAATCGTATACGATGTATTTGGAAAGTCTCTCTATTGCCGGTAAATGAACATATTATTACTATTATCTACTTCTGATGCACTGTTTCAAAGCTTTGGAAGATTGAACTGCTAATCTTCCTCATGAAGATAATCACTTGGTGATCGAAACACGTGTCGACGTGTTAAAATAACGTTTTGATGTTGGGAAAAATCCAGTAATACACAGTTTACTTATGCGAGAAGCAATAATTATTATATCATCATAAATAAATCGACAGACATGTTAAATCTTCCGACTGATTTTCTTGGACGTATATTGAAGTCATTTCATTGGAGAATGTGAATGTGAATGGGATATTCAAGACTCAGCCTTTTGTTGATGATAGTAGTTCCGAACCCGACCGCTAGAAACGTCTTAGATAGTACTGTGAGTGAAGGCTGCCTGCTGGCGTTGCAAGCTGGAACTTTAATCTGGTGCTGCACTTTGTATACGGGATTCAAATTATGTGAAACAAAAGAGATTTGAAGTATTACTGAAAAAAAACATATCCCAGTCGAAGTTGTTCAACTTTCCAAATCTCTTTTTATTTCTTATGATATCAATTTTCTGGTTACCTTCAACATTAATCAGATCGGACGGATAAAGATGGCATTATCCACGTCGGCGTACTTGATGTCCTTCAACTTATACGAGATTTCATGAACGTAATCATCCAAATAACGGATAGTATTATTCTAGAATGCCGTTAACGTAGTAAACGGTATCGTCAGTATAGGTTGACACTTTTGATGTTTGTTACTGACCGATGCAGATGTTGAAGTTTTAGATGAAATCTTCCATTAACGACGAAGACTTGGAAAACGATTAGCGCGATTGACATGATTACTGCTATGACTTGAGACTGAATAACGATATCAAGCTGGGAAAATCGTCTAACAGTCATTCCCCAAACCACTTCTCTTGTCACGATTCGTAAAAATAACTTTGCCGATCATGCTATTCTCACCTCTGTCAGTAAAAAGTATTCCATTGAATAACCGTGTATCGAAATACAGTTGACCCAGTTTTCAGGTTTCAGTATTTTAGTGAGATTATCGCAGTGCTGCCGGAAATTGAGATTGCTGTTTAGAAAAAGCCCTGAAATTTTATACTGTACACCCTTTCTATTTCAACACCGGATATTCCAATATTAATGTCTACCGTGTTGATATTTTGTGCAGTATGAAAAGCTACTGCTTTCGTTTTGGAGGCATTCAAAAATAATGAATTTTCACTGAATTAATTTTTGCAAATTATCAAGATCAGAATTTATATTTTGTTGAATTTCCGGCAAATCTTCTGCTTTAAATAGGAGGGAAGAATCGTCAGCATACAAACAAGTGAGTGACTTTTGCAAAACAGATGGCAACTCATTGGTCCCAAAACTGATCCTTGGGGAACACCTATTTCATTACTCATCTCATCGGAAAAGAAAGTTTCGTTATAATTTTCAATCGAACTGATAATGAATCATATTAGTTGCGTTATGAAGAAAAATATATCCTATGAAAGGAGTGTAGGTATGTATTCTACCCTTCATTAAATGATTATGAATGAATAGAAACACTTTTCAATCAATTGTAGTGTTATATTTTGTTATATATTTTTGTTTTGTTATATATTTGACCTTGATTATAACGCCGATGGAAATTTGAATGTCATAATTCAGGAGGTGTTCTAGGTTTTACCCAGCCGTGAAATTCCAAACCCTTTTCGAATACTTGATAAATATCAGTTTCGGTTTCAAATGACCTCGACTTTGATACTTCTGACAATGAAATGATTATCACATCACTGAATATCAATAAATAGATTCCCAAACTTTCATTTGTTGCGTTCTTTCTGAAATGCATTTTCCAAAGTTATTTCACTGCTTTCATCATTTTGGGACTTCCGGTATTATTTCTCACAGTTCACATAAGACTACGCTTCCACATCTAGGGACTGAAAACCCCTATCTATATGGTAATGAAATTTCAGGCTATATAAAGATATCTTACGAACGTTTCCATGGCTCTGTTTGAGGTTGACAAATTAAATGAAAGTTCAAGGGAAACGCTGTACTGTAATAATAAGATGGGTTTCAGGAGAGTTTCAATAAAACATAATATTTTTTATGCCTTGGAGAAGCGGTTTCTCTTAAAACATATTCCCTGTTCACAACAAGAATAGATTTTCAAAATGAAAATATGTATGGGAGAAATAATTTTTATTGGGAAAGCACAAATTCTTACATTCATGAATTTTGAACATAATATTTGAATATTCGTACAGAATAATCAATTTTTCAATCAGTAATAGTTTGTTTCATGATGAGTGGAATTTGGAAACTCTTGTGTGAAATGAATGTTTCGAAGATAGCTTTGCCTCACCATAAAAAATGCTGTTTTTCAACGAGCGTTTCGTCAACCAAGGGTCAATGAGCCAGAGAATGAACACCCAATAAATGGACAATTCTACTGATTTTATCTATATTAAGGTTACTTCAATTATTAGAAGCCGAAGAAAACGTTTATAAATATAGCAACGGTCTGGACAACACACTGGAAAAATCATAACCTTAAACAGTGAATTCTTATAATATCGGCAGATCGGTACCAGTCAGATCGGACCAAGTGTGCGCCATTTTTGTTGAGGTAATTACAAAAAAAAG
Source organism: Leptinotarsa texana (assembly GCA_015342105.1). Taxonomy (NCBI): domain Eukaryota; kingdom Metazoa; phylum Arthropoda; class Insecta; order Coleoptera; family Chrysomelidae; genus Leptinotarsa; species Leptinotarsa texana. Next base: position 6,271 of record WOGN01006044.1, read on the forward strand.
CATAGAAAAATTATATTTAATGACCACAACTATTACATATCATCGAATCTAATATATGAACAGTAAATGAACAGACATTCATTTAATGAAGATTTACGCAGTACTATGAAAATAAGCGAAAGGGAACCTAATCATAATTTAAAAAAGTACTTTATTGATTCCCAAAAGGTTTTTATCAAATCAACCTGAAACCAGTAAGTGAACGGTACATTTTGTAATGTTCATTTACTGGGTGAGAGTGCCAGCAAACGAACAGCAACTTTTCTTTAGTTCACTAACTGGTGTTGTTCATTCTTTAGCAGAAACTGTGTTTTTTGTATTGCTCAAGAAATCATAAGAACTTTTTCGTTCAGATGGATAAAAAAAATACCAACGATTCCAATATTCGGAGAAAATATTCAACAACACTATCACAAACATTAAAAGCGGGAATATTTCTTTGAATAAGGCTCCTGAGAAATACGAAATAACCAAATCTACTCTTCACAACAAAGTAACGGATACGGTTCCAAATTTAAGAAAAATGGACCCCTCTCCCATTTTAATTACGACCTAAGAAAAATGAGCAGAATATTGAATTTTATCAAAAGCAAACTTGGGTTTCTCAATGAATCCAAACGAAGTAAAAAATGCAATAAAAAATATTACAGGTTATTGGTTGGGACAACCCTTTTACAGATAGCAGACCGGGCAACAAGTGGCTAAAATTATTTTTGGGAAAACATCCTCAAATTGCAAGAAAAAATACTAAAATTATCTATAAATCACGGGCATCTGGAACAGAAAAATCTATTTGAGCATGGTTCTCTGATTCTCAAGCTTTCCTGCAAAATGAAAATATCGTAGATATGATCAAAAATTCTTCGATGATTTTTAATGCAGATGAAATATCCATCAGAACTTGCATGAAATCAGGTCTAGTTTTAGTACCTAATGGTTGTAAAAAACCATACGAAATTTCTTCCGTTCTAGGCAAATATTAAACAGCAGGGACAGTAGCACCGCCAATGGTTATGTTTCCTTATAAAAGAATTCTGAAAGATCAACTAATTAGGAAAATGAAACAAGAGAAAAAGCCAAAAAAGTAGGAAAGAGCGAAGGACAGAAGGTAATGAAAGGAAACACAAATAATGAAAAGGAAAAATACGGCAACGAGCAGCAGACTGATAAATGGAATAAGACAAGAAAGCGAAAAAAACGAAAACTGCGAAGAGCAATGGAAAATTATCCTTGTAGCGAGTGAAAATACTCGGCTTAGTTTGATCAATATATGTTTTATCGTAATCCCCATATCAACGATTTCTACAGTCACATCGAGTATCTATAAACCTAATTCACATACTTATAATCGTATGAAATCACATCTTTTCCTTCAAAACAATCATAACTGGATTATAGTTAGGTTATGTTAATACACTTCGCACATTAATAATTCTTGTGTTGATTCGAAGAAAGTGAATGTGCTCTGTATCTCATTTCAGTATACAGACTTCATACAGATTGACCCACCGAAGATATTTTAGTAGAATAAACGACATTTTATGAAAAAAAAAATTAGGACCGTACGCTTCAGTTTTCAGAGGGACATATTTCACATGATGAAGTGAATGTGAAGGGGGTACCAGACAGAATCAGAATAAGTGATTGAAAAACTGAAAAAAGGTGAATCTTCAGAAATAGATATTACTTCAATAGATATCACTTTCAAGAAAAAACTTAAAAAACTCATGAATGATATATTTCGATATAAAAAAGTCCAACAGAAACTGAAAATTGTATCATTCCTACTTTTCCTTCATGGTGGTTGAAGACAATTGAATAAATATCAAATAATGTAAGGCGAAAGTCCAATTTACTCAACCACTTTTTTATTGTCGTGAATTCATATAAAAAAAACTAAAAACATAATATAAATACCTCAAATGTTCCAAACGACAATCCCATCAAATTAATATGGAAGGGTGAAAAATAGATCAAGTTTCACATCATAATCACTCTGGAACAAGAATAGAAAGTAGCCGAAAATAAGATATAGTAATAATTAACCTATTCGGATAGAGAGAGAAACTATTCAAATCCATCAGAGTTTTATTTTCAGGAAAAATAAGAGTATCAAAGAATGCAGGAGTTGTGGAAAAAGTTGCCAGACCTATACATATAAATATATTGAAGTAAATCCTGGTCTTGTAAGAAAACAGAATTGATGAAGAAACAGAATAGGAAATACAGTATTGGGACATAGTTATAGGAGAAAGAATAACAGGAATATCAATAACTTGGACTATTAACAAAAAATCATTGAGTATGCATTGATGAACTTTATGTGAGAGATATTTATTTTGAAATAATGTATTATTTTCAGTGTGCTTGAAGTATTCAGTGAAATCTAATCTTCTTGACTATATTCCATAATTTTCTTCAAGCTGATGAAAATAAATGTTCACTATTTTTACTAAATAATTCACAAGACCACAAGATTTCTCAGGCGTATTCATACTGACTCAATTCTAGGTAATAAGTGCTTTATATTACAGAATAATAACTTCCACCTACTCAATGAGTAGTTTCACCAGAGTTCAAGTACAAATTCATTCAAAGAATTTAAACATCATGATAGACATTTCATCAAACAGGCCGCTTCGAATCGCCATAAATTAGTGGTGCCAGGCTGAACAACGAATGCATTATCGGACTAAGGTCTCCTTGAAAAATAAGTCTGACTGAATGAAAATGGGATGGCATTCCCCTTACCCAGGCGGCATCTATGGGATAACAGAAGACTAATTCCACAAATATTCACAAGCACCAAAAAGTGGTTTGTTGTAAATATTGACATCTACTGCTGACTGCAGCTTACATCGTAGGGCAACTATCCGAAAGAATATCCGTAAAACAAAGCATCAATACATTTCATCAGTTCGGACTTCCATTGTCTAATATGATATAAATTGATTTGAAATCCCCAAAAAAATTTGTAAAAAAAATTAAAAAAATAGTAAAGATTAGCTAACTATAACAATTATATTGAGCATAAAAAACTCAAATTACAATGAAATGAAATGCGAGTAACAACGAAAAATACAAAAAAATACCTATCAACACGAGATGAAATTTTGAAAATGTATCAACAAGAAATAAAAAACAAAAAAGAAAAAATTAAAAAATGAAAGATTCATCTGATTTTTAATTTTTTTATTCATTCAGAAAAAAAGAAAAAAATTTAAATTGAAAAAAGTTCCTTTTGATTTTAGATTTTTTCTTTTTTTTTTCATTTCTTGTTAATGATTTTTTGAATTCATCTCGTGTCGATAGTTGATTTTTTTGTATATTTTTGTTGTTACTCGTATTTCATTTCATTGTAGATTAAGTTTTTTTTGCTTGAGATAATTTTATCTTTCAGCATTTTTTTATTTCTTATTTCAGATTTTTACAGGGATTTCAAATTAATTTATATAATATTAGACAATCGAACTCCATACCAATGAAATGTACAACGAAATAATGTCAACCACCTTCAGCCAAAGCATTAATAATCCAAAATCATACACATTGAGTGTGCGAATGCATTGCTGAACTCAGCTGTCCTTACACGATAGGTAAAATACCATGATTTGTTTTTTGGATTCAAGTTTCAAGCAGTTGTTCTGCAGGAAAGGCGGTGGTGAAGAGTAGGGGACAGATTTCATTTCGGCGATCAATCTCGAATTGGCTTTGCAATAGACCATCTTCGTGAAATGAGTTTTCTGTTGATCCTGTTGTGGAGAGAAATGTCGGCCGTACTTACTAAGGCTGGGCCTTCAAAGAAATTCAAGTCCAACAAAGCGTTTGTGAATTGGCCTATAGCTAATGAGGCCCATGGCAGGTCAAAACAGCAACGTCAAGTGTATCAGATCGCTTTGTTTTCGGACTCTAATAATTGCCCAGCAGAGAAATCTGAATGGAGAAACAGAAGACCAATCTTTTATCTTTGTTATTGTCAACACTTGAGTTTTCGAGTGACCGCCTTGGGAAGCCTCGTTTTTCTTCGATATTTTTAAATTATGTCTCCATCCTAAAAATGATGACTTCATGAGAGAAAGTCTCATCGGTTCGACTTATCAATTTCTATTCAGAATAAAGAAGTAGAATTTTAATCTTCAACCGATTGTTATCAAGCTCAATACTGTAGTTCTTTTTCAAATAACTTTACAGGTATCATCATTTTCATTATTCCTTTTCAAAAGTTCTACTCATCTGTGCATAAATCAGGCTCAAAAATAATCTGGGGAAGTGTTCTGAACCTTGTTCACGGAGATTTTCCGATACACATACGGATTTGATGGTTTCCCCTGATACTTTATTGCGGTTGCGCTAAAAACTTTTGGATTAGTTTCAGCAGTTATCGGAAGTTATAGTCGTCCTAAATCAATATCGCGACGCTCTAATTGAAAAATTCCCGCAACTACCAACTCCTTGTGTGATCTGTTGAAACTTTCTTCGCGGTACAGAATTGAATATGGAAATTTCTATTGTCGTCCACCGGGAAAATGAAAATAAGAATGTAGCTGTTTTCCAACTGGATTCAATCAAAACTTTGCGACTGCCGGGTTGTGGATTAGTAATAAATGTTTCGTGGACAATAATGGCATAGGAAATCGTCGAAGTATTTCAAGTGGAGACTTTTCAAAATTCAAATTGAAATTTTTCCTCATCCAAAGAATAAATTCCTATTGACAAAGCCTTTTGAGAAATATAAATGACAAATCATACATATAATTCATTGTTTATATGAAATTAGCTGTTTCAGGTGGACTTTCTTTCAGTTTGTGTCTGAAAGTTACTTCTTTGCATGATCTACACATCCATGTATAGGGTTACTTATTTTCAAATTGATTATTTCCTTCCTTTCTTTGGAAGATTCCCTTATCCTTTTTTTTTGTATATCAAGGTGGAGTAATAGAAAGCCAAAAACTTTCTTTACTAAAAATTATTCACTCCTGAAAATATAACCCCTTCAATTCAAAGAAAAGAATTCTTTAACAATATCGGCCGAATGAGAAATGAGACCAACGTCAGAAGCGAAATGAATTGAGACATTTGGTGGTTGACGTTTTATCCAAATGGTTTTGAATAGTTCCAAGAAAATATGTGAATATTTTCAGTAAGTTTTTAAATGACTATAACTAATGAATGAGAAGAGATATTTGATATCAAATTCCATAAAATAATACTGAATACAACTGTAACGTCTGGCTTAAAATGAATCCAGAAAATCTCTTTTCGCAAACACCAGAAATATAAGATATTTTACTGCAAACCATTTTTCGTTATCTAACAAACTAGAATCCTCAGAAGTCGGAATTTAAACAAGCTGAAGATTAACGATATTTTATCTTTCGATATTCGATTCCTTTCACAGGTTGAAAGACACTCAGTAGAAATTGACTGTCCGTACGTCGACCTCTAACCACCGTTCCACATAGCGGTCGATTCAATGATTAGAATGAACCACTTACGGCAACCGTCCTTCCAGAATATTTCCATATCACATAAATCACAAATTCAAAAATGGAAAAAATCGACTATTAATAGATTTATTTCAAATAATTAGTTCATTACGATTTTGTTTTCCTTCGGTGGATTTATTGGGAGATATTTTTGCTATAAGTACTATTTTTATTCAGAAATGAAAATCCAGCGGTAATAAAAATCAATTGATGAAATCTCGGCATCTTTTGATTTTCATGAAAATTACTTTTCATTCAACCCTATTTTTCATAGTGACAAATTGGGAAAATCTAATGAAAACTCAATATGTATCATAGATCACGTCAGTAGTAGACCTGGCGAAACTAAATTCATGTATTAATGAATTGAATTCCGAAAATATTGGAGGTTTCGTTGTTCGGTCTCAAGATCTTACTATCGAGGTTATTATGTTTTTTAAGTGAATCTTAAGTTTTTAGTATTCAGCCTAGACTTGCCAGCTCTACCATTTGTACAACAAAACAGATTGTTTTATGGCATTATTTCTATTTTATGTATTGTTAACTAATATTGTTTGAGTTATTTAATTTTTCATTATTTATAATCGGGGTTTTTCTAGTTCGTCTCAAATTTACGGGCCTTTCTAATCCACTCATCCTCATGAAATTCAATATTCCCAAATACCTCAAATACTCAATATTCAACCCAAATTCTCAAGCAATTATTCAATTATTCCTTGTATCCCTTATCTTGGGAATTACCCGCTATTATGATCTCGCCTACCTATTTTAATCCAAACCTTGGTTTGTTTATCCCTCCCCCCTTCTCTTAAATACCAACCGAAGTGAAACATTGCATTTTGTGAAAAATTCATTCATTACGTTTCAAACCTTGTAACAGTACAGTTAGAATTAAATCTTGTCTTGTCTACAGTACATCTAGCTAGTTATTTTTCTCATCCTATCTTTTC
>WOGN01006045.1:0-12705 GCA_015342105.1 Leptinotarsa texana
CTAGCTCGGCTGAATGCGTTGTTGGTCAACATATATGCGGCTTCATTGAATTTTCTCCTAAACCAGTGTTTCTCCTTGTGGATGATTTCAGCTTGAGACCACTAGATGTTTTGTTGATAAGTCCAAACATGCTCTGCTATTCCTGATTTGCTAGGTTCTCCCTGCTGTGTGTATTTCTTGAGCTCTGCATTGCGAACTTTCAATGGCCTCTTGGTTTCACCGATGTAGGATTCCCCGCACTCGCAGGGTATTCTTTGAATCGCAGTCCGCGTTTGGTAGCTGCTACGGATTGTGTTCCCAGATCTGAATCAGGTTCTGATGTTATACTTGGACCCAATTCTTCTTATCATTTCCTACGATCCTCTGATGTAGGAAAGTACAAGTACTGGTCATGACGGCTTCTTTTCCTTCTAGCCAAAGTCACTTTGGAGTAACCATTCCATTGAAGGTCTTTTTTGATGATGCCAAGTTCTTTCTCGAGATTTTCCTTTGTATTACCGTGCTCGAAATTACGGTCTACTAAGAGTCCTACATCTTTCGTAAAGAATTTGTCCTTGGTCATCGTTGGAAATAGCAGTTCCAGGTTCCCGTCTTCGGATAACTTCCTCTGTATAATTTGAAATGCTCCTTCGACAGGAACGTTGATGTACAGGCTTTTCACGTCGAAACTGATTAGTTTATTTTGCTCCGTTACTTCGATTGCCCCTAGTAGTTCGACAAAATGCTTTGAATTCTTCACAAAAGATGATGTTTTTTCTTGAAGTGGTTTTATTATTGGTAGAAAAAATCTTGACAATTTTTGAGTAGCTCAATCTCTGGAACTAATGATTGGTCTGAATGAAATATCGTTCTTTTAGATTATGGGTAATCCATACAAGTGAGGTGATCTGTGGTGATCTTACTTAGGTGATCTCTCTTTTTCCGAAAAATAGACTTAGTGGGTTTTCATACATACCCTACTGCATCAATTGATGATCTTCGTGTATTGTCCTTTTTGTAGAACCATTCGTTTCAAACTACATTTTACGTAAATTCTGAAGAGTGTACCCAGGTGATGGTACAACTTTAGTAAATCTATGCAATATTTTAGAAATACTTCGAAAGTACCTCTGATTTTGTTGATGGGGTAGAGACACAATTTTCTCCCTTGGTACACTTCTGAAAATATTCATTTCTATCTTTCTTTTATTTGGTTCTATATTCGTATCATGTGGCGACATCAGTTGGGGGTAGGGAAGTTCTCAATCCACAATATTCTTTCTCGGTACGTTACTGAAAATATTCATTTCTGTATCTTTCTTTTATTTGGTTCTACATCCGTATCATGTGGCGACATCTGTTGATCAACTAAGTGACATCCAAATGCCCAGTATTTCATTTCTGTAAACAGCGTTGTGCTACAGCTTCGCTAGATGGCGCATACGGTGTTTGATCATCACTTAAAAGTTATGTGCCAGTCAGACCTGGATTTAGGGGGAATCGCCGAGGTACCCGCCCCGGGCCACAATTTGAGTGAGTGTCAATTTAACAATACATGAAAAATAAATTTTTTGGCTTTCTTCTACCTCATCTTGATAGAAAAAAATGTTTAAATCATCTAAAGAAAGGAAGTAGTAGAAAGCCAAAAACCTTCTTTCCCAAAAATCAATCACTCTTAAAAATATATCCCTTTCGATTTGAATATGAAAAACGTTTTAGAAAAATCACTCGGGCCCAAAAAATGTTAATGTGTTCAAGGAGACTACCATACTGTAGAAAAGTTTAAAAAAATCAACTTGAAAGGAAGTAGACAAGCAAAGATTTTTTTAAAAACATCTTAGAGTCACGACTCTATTGAATAATGTATTGGAAGTCCTCGGAAGTCTTGAAAAAATTGAAAAATTCTCTTGCAACCCATGAATTTGGACATACTTTTTTTAGAATCAATAGAGAAACACAGAACGATTATGCCATTTTCACAATACTTTCAGTGGCACTAAAGCAAGGTCATAATGAGAAATAGATTCTGTGATGTCTTTGAAAATGTTCCAATTTCAAATTAGCAAATATGCATAATTTCTTAAGTGTTCTATATTATATTAGATGTCTTTCCAAATATTTATTTTTTCTAAATAATGAATATCAATGAATGTTTAATGAACTCTCTGTAATTCAAGGTCCATAAAGAAAGTCATTGTCATTGATGTGTTTTTTTTCTCTATCTTCTAAAAACTTTCCTGTTCGAAAGTTTTGTATTCAAATTTTCTGTTTCTATATCTTCACGAATGTCATTTAAACGCCATATTCTACATTAAAATAGATAAAAATGGAAGTTTTTTCAACGTGCAATGATTTTTTATTTCACTAAATAAATATTAAACATAATACAGACTATCATAGGTACTAAATTATCACTACAGTTCTTATAATAAACCACTTCATGAGTGACTGGTTCACAAAATGGTTCATTTTTAAGAACCACAAACAACGATTAAATATAAATAGGCACTCTATATTCACAATAACATTATTTCAATAATAAATAATAAAAGTAGCTCTAGAAACATTCCTTGGTCTCAACCAGTATTCTTTGTGATTTTTTTGCGAAATAAATCATAACTAGAAAGCACATTTCAGGAAAGATTGTCACAAAGAATCAAAGGTGAAGACAGGATGCCCCCGAATATTCAGCAGTTTCAAAGATCTCTACCAAGTCTTTCAAACTCTTCAATAAGGTGAATCATATCGGATTTCTCCAAACCAGAATTCTGGAACACTATCCTGAAGAAATTAGGATAGTCCTTTTGAGCCTGATAGGTAACCATCATAGAGCCTTCCTTCATCATCCTCTCTTTCATTTTGGGGGCTACGCTGTGGAGTTTCTGCTTGTAACCCGAATCCGATTTATCAGCGGTCCTCAAACTTGGAGGAACGTACCAGAAGCAAATATTGGTACATTCTGGTTCTGACAACACTAGTTCGAAACCTGGTCTGTTCTTGATGTTGTCTAGGAAATATTTGGCATTGGCGAAAACCTTGTCGACGTGTTTTTCCAGACCAGAGGTTCCCTTGGCTTTCCACATGAACCAGAATTTCAGAACGTCGGCTCTCCTTCCGCACTGGATATGTTTATCTCCTGCAATGTGAAAAATCAAAATTTTCAGTTATGTCAGAGAGATGTTAACAATTGGTATATCAGAGATAATTAGGAGAGCGCAAAAGCCACACGTTTCGTCCATTAGATTTCATCATCAACCTAATTGTTTTTAATACAACACATGTATTGTAATACAAAGCCAGACTTATTATTACAGTGGCTACAAAAATCAATGAAGAAACTAGAGGTCCGTATTTAAAAAAAAATCAATATTGACATCTAATGAATGAAACGTCTCATTGAAAATTGGTTCATATCAGATTATAACAAATATAATAATTCATATATCATTCGAGTTGGAGGCGGGAGAGGCAAGAAACGAAATTCAACAACTTTAGTTTTTTTGCGAATATTTCAAAAACAACCGCTGATACTCTTGATATGAAAAGAGATTATTCTAGTTCCATAAAAATTTAAAACTTTTGGGCAATTCAATCGACCTTGTGGGTGTTATCGTTTCCGTGATCATCAAATTCAAATTATTCATTGGTGCTAGGACACAAGAGAACACAAGTCATTTCAAGTTGTACATAAAACAATTACAGAAATAATAGCTACAAAAGAGCTCGGAAAAGGAGATAAACTCGCACATTCAAAGTCTGATAGTCATTAAAATTAGGTCAAAATGTATGTAATTGTGTCGTTCTGAAATGTAAGAGTACCATTTAAAAATTCATTGACATCATAGAGGGCATATTGTAAAAAACGTTTGAGTTTTAATTTTAAATTATTAAGTTCTAGTTCCTTGGCTTCTGCAGGGAGGCCGTTGTATAGCTCGGGTGCCCAATATGATATTCCAGTCTCGGGTAATTAGTTTGGATGTTTTGACGATTTCGTGTAGGGTAATCATGAATTTGGGAATAGTTTACATATTCATGTAAGTTTTCTTTTATATATGATAAGCATTTTGATTTGACTAGACTCTTATGTTGAGTTGAAATCCTATTAATCAGTTTAGAGAGATTTTTCTCAACACATCAGGTGGATTCAGGCACAAACAAAACGATTGCTTACCCAAATTAATCTTATTAGCAGGTGTTCCTGTGAATAAATTTGAAAAAGACAACTTAATTTAGAAAATGTAGAACAATTTCATTAAGAAATGTAAAAATGTTGAATTCAAAATATATAAATTTTCAGAAGAGAAAATTAACTATTCAACGGAAGTCATTTTTTTGTGAAGAAAAAATCAGTTTTTTACCGACCTGTTTTGGGTAATTGTTACCTTCCACAATCTGAAAAATATAAAAATTATAATGGGAAACTTTATACAAGTGTAGAAAGGCAAACTTTTTAGTTTACCCCGATAAGTTACTGCGTAAAAATCAAAGTATTTTTCACAAAGAAAAATATTCTATTTATCAGTAATTCGTCGTATTTAACAATTTTGCCTATCAAAAAAATTATTAAGAAATAATACTTATCTTTTACGTTTCGGAGGCCAAAATTTGGTTTTAATTATTAGTATACAATACAATAATATTCAATTTCTAACTTTTTTATTGTAATATTATTCAATTTCTGGAGATGAAAATGTTCGTGGCGTTCACCTTCATCGCCTTGAGAAGAATTCGCTTGTTGATAAAAAAGTTGAAAATCTCTTACTTTCCTTAGTTACCAACTCTCAATTTTCATTACTACAAATTTTCAGCTTCAATATCACAAAAACTATCTATTCTATGATTTTCACATTTGTTCCTAAATTTCAATACGTCTTTACTCAACAAGTATGTACAGAAATGGTTTAAAACAATATTATTCAAAATTTTCATCATTCCTAAATATTTACAATGAGTTTATTATGTATTTTCCAATATTACATAACAGATATCATTTTGCTTTCATCTGACATTTATTTACATCCTATATCGGTTGTCTGTTTTTTAAAAATTAATGAAATTTGGTACAAAAATCTTGAAATTTTAATTCCCCACTCTTCCGTACTTGTTTCCTGTCAAGTCTGTGGATTTCAATACATGTACAGGATGACCTCGCTGTACTTCTGTATCCGAATTTTTCTGTGATGTTGTGAACATCATTGTTGTTTTTGAGATTTTTTATAACAATATATACAGGGATATATATACAGGGTAGGTAAGGTTAATTCCAACCTGCATTCAACCATCACAATCCGCAAGGGTTTATTGTGGCTCACACCTATCCACACTCAACCAAATGAACCCAATTCCTTAACGAAGACCATTAGTTTGTATGACGACTGTCAGATAGTAAGAGTACGGCCTGACAGGCACAAAGTATCTGCTCTGATGTTTCATTATTTTCCAAACAGAGGTGACTGCAGAGACTCGGACTGTCTTTCGACAGTCCGAGTCTCTGCATATGATGATGATTTTTGGTGAATAAACGCCTTGGAGTGAGCCAATCGTGGAAGATTCTACCAGAAGTCCTTGAATCTTCCTGCCATCCAGGTGTTCAGTCTTTGTTTGGTAAAGCCTAAAGCGATGCCAATGATAGGTGCTTGTCCGATAAAGCTGCTTACAGTACCCTCCTTTGCAAGTGAGTCAACAGCCTTATCGGCTAGTATGGCCAGGAATCCAGACCAGAGTCAACCTGTTAAGTCTTCCTATCAAGAAGAGTCGTTTTTGGCAATTTGTTACCAATTTAGACGTTGCTCAGAAGGAGCCAAGAGCTTCCAACGCGATATTTTTATCGATTTGTTTATGGGCATATACGGGGTTACGTTAATACTGTATGTTGTTTGAATTTGTTCCTACAGTCGTCTCCGTATTTCAGACCAGACCAGTGATTGCTCGCAAATCTTCAGTAAAGAAAATTTGCGAGCAATCACTAGGGCGTTCCCATACTAAAATAGGACTGTAACAGGCAGTGAGGAAGGTACCTACTTGAGTTCACGATTTTCGAAAGCTCGGTAGTCTCACGTAGAAATTCAGTGTTTTTGCATTTTTTCCTGAATGTATGAACGTCTGTCATCAGCAGATGAAATAAACTTTGATAGTGGAGATGAATAGGGCAGTTCATTTATAAACACAAGTAAAAACAGTGGTCCTAAAACGGACCCTTGGGGAACACCATATTGTATATTGAGTAGAGAAGATTTTTATTTTGGAAGAGAACGAACTGGGTTGATACTTTGATACTTAGTTGATTGTTTCTTCTCAATATTGTAATATTGAAGTTTTTTGAGTAAAATATCATGTGAAACGCAGTCAAACGCCTTTGTCGGATCCGGGTAATTTGAATAAATGAAATCATTGTTTTCGAAACCAACTTACCAGCAAGAAAATTTCACATAGGCAGTCTGGTTATTCATTTGAATATTGCAAAAATCAACCGCTAATAGATTTAAACAACTACTCTCAAGTGTACCCACCTGTATCGTATTTTGTATCGTAGAACTTGTCTTTCTGGAAGAGGTATGCAGCATGGGTAGAATTTGCCGCTGCCATAATGCCTTCATGTTGCAGTAATAAGGTAGAGCATTGTTGTGGCGCTGTCAAGAGTTTATGAGGATTCCAAGTTACCGAATCCGCCCTGAAAATGAAAAAATATACCATAAAATAAGTTTATCAGGTGATATGAAATATGACCAATACATTACATGATATTTTTGTAATAATAGCTTTATAACTGAATAGTACTGGAGTTTTATCACAACATCAAACCGTTATTTCAACACCTCGACCAACTTTCTCTTGAAGATGATCACTTGGTGATCGAAACACGTGACAGGGTGTTGAAATAATAGTTTGGTGTTGGGATAAAACTCCAGTAATATTCATTAGTATATCAAAGGTTTGACCTTGACATCATTGATATTATCTGTTAAATTTCGAAATTCCCTCTCAAAAACAATCAAAAGTGGTCCGTAAAGCAATTATAATTTGAGCATGCATATTGAAAATAACAAGGACAAAGTCAGATAGATCTGGAGTGCATAAATTGTCCTTCTGGAACGTATGGAAAGTAATAAAAAAAAACTCCAATATCTGATGGAGAATCAAATTAAGATTAATAGTTTCCCTTTTGTCTATATGTTCTTATGAAATAATTATGCTTCTTGGCATAGAACAATTAATATACAATATTTATTGATTTATATACTTGTTTTTCACATAATTTCCACTAGTGAAACGTATTTGCCTGCTTTCACTAGATAATGAAATGATTGTATCCACTCTTTTTAGGTAATTAAAACTTGATCAGAATTAATATCTGATCGAGCCGTAGATCAAAATGATTTTTTCAGAATTTAGAATGTTTTAGGCCAAAAGAAGTTGATCAAATCCTGCTTGAGAAAGCTATTGTATATCAAAACATGTGTCGTAGTTTTGTAAACATTTCATAGTGAAAATCAATCAAATATTATTGGGAAATTTTCTATACCAATATTTGGGAACTAATGTACGAATCAATCTTCAGAATTATGTACAAAAAGACATCAACTTTGATGCCATAAAAAATATGTACAGTACTTTTAGTTTCATGATAAAAATTTAATTTCCATTACCCCATACACAGGGTGTTTCAAATTCGATCCTCACCATTGGGATCTCGGAAACTATGAGAGATACGAAGATGGTTAAAGTAGGGCAAAGGTGCGCATTTACCTTACAAACAATATGACGTTGAGAAATTTCTGAAATTTCGAAAAAAAAAAGAAATTTCGGAAATTTTTTTGGCTTCATATTTTGAAGGATTCGAAAATGAATTGCACTTCTAGAATGCCACTTTTTCCCTGCCACATAATGGTGTTTTCAGATTTGCTATCCAACGTTTCGTTTTCTTACCACCATCATGATTTTTTTTTTCCTAGGGCGCTACATTGGATTCTTTCTGTTTTAAATAGAAATAGATTTTACTTTTTCAATGATGTATCATAAGTCATCTTTTTTTTGAAAAATTGGCAATTTTGAGAAAAAATAATTCTTATCATAATAGGCTTTGACGTTGATGTTTCTAAATTAGACTTTCAATTTGTTACACTCAATGACATTTTGTTATTGTATAAGTTATTGAATTTTTGACGAAAAATGGCTTTCACGAATGGAGAAAAAAGAGATATGATACAAATTTATTACAAATATGATATAAACAGTGTTAGAACATCGGATATGTATTTAAACTTGTATCCCGAAAGACGACATTTACATAAAACCCTGTATAGGCTTCAGCTATCCAGCTTTCAAGGCACAATTTTTTTCCGTCATAGCGAACCTCTCTATTATTTCATGATATCGATGTACCTCCTGCTTATTTCATTGTCTGTTTCATCGATGATGTAAAAGAGCGGCTTGGTCAATATCAGTAACCAGCAATCAAGGTTTTTGTTAAATTGCAAAAATGTTCAAAATGAATAATTCATATAATTGCAATATAACTGAAGGTTTTCAATTATCGAGCATGTAAATGATTAAAGGATAGATCAGTTCACTGAGGAAAGTCAAGGATCTCATTGAAACATAAAGATTTTATCGTTAACTGTAATGTATCAGTTCGTTTCAAGAATTGGCAATATTGTTTAAGAAGCAAGAAATTGTTATCGAAATATGAATTTGCATCTTAATGAAAGATTATTGATAGAGCATAGAAGGGGTTAGAATAAGAATTTCAAATACTTTGGGACGGAACTGAATGATTTTCATTAAAAACGATGAAAGTTATAATGATTTGTTTTCCATATATAGTCAGTGGGCATACTTGAAGATTGGCTATGAATCAAATTATTTGATTGAACAAATTATTCAGGAAAACAACTACTCCCCTGGCTAATAGCACGAAGGGCGTTGGATTATATCCGACAGGTGTCAGTGCAGGATCCTTAACTGAAGTTATTCCTGCATATGCTGTTGGCGATAAAACTAACGCAATAGATTTTCAATTATTGGAACACTTGCAGACCGGTTTCGGCCTGTTTGGCCACTCGTCAGTGCAAGGTAGTGCCTATCATCGACATAAAGTCGATGGTTTCCGATAATTGAAAATCGAATTCATTCAGAGTATCATTCCTCAAACTAGGCTGAAACGAACAACAAACAACAGGATATTGAATTATATCCGAATATGCTAAAATGATTCAAGTAGATCACCTACAGACCGCGGTTTCGAGTTATTACATCTCGTCATTTTCTTGAATAATTTCAGCAGGGTCGGATATAATTCAATATCCAGCGTGGTATTAGCCATGGAAGTACTTGTTTTTCGACAGACGTTTACCACACCCTATTGTGTAGGTAATGGAGAGAGATTACTGTTCAGATATTTATTTCGAAATATTTATTACCTTATAGAAATAAGAAATTACGTTAATTTCGCAATTCACAAACTGATAATGAAGAAAGTTTGACCCAGAATACATATTAAATCATTTAAATGTAATAACCGTAAATGAAACAACTGTCTTTGAACATTTAATTTGTCTTTACCAAGTAGGCTGGTTGAGGAGAATATGAAAGTTGAATAATGTGGAGGCAATGTTTTTTTAGTTCCGCTTCCTGAAATACTACCAATTGCACCTAAAAATGAAATTATATATGGAAATTTAAGTAGGCTTTCCACAACCCACATTCAAATCAGGAATTTATGCATATAGTATTGTTTTCAAACATTCGCTGTTCAATCGTATTTTAGATCTGATTTTCATTGATTTGAAGATATGTTGGAAAAGTTATCAATGCATTTCAGTTTATGATAATCACACTTTTCCTTCTGATAAAATTGCAGCTGAATATATTGCCACAGAAGTCATACGTAGCAATCTACCTTTCAAAAATCACCAAAAAAGTAGAGTACCTATTTTTATATGGTTTCATCAATAAGACCAATAAATAATAATAATAATGAATTTATTGCCCATTGGAAAAACAAGATAACAACAAAAAAATGCAAGAGAGAGAAAAATAAAAACACTTTGTATTTGATGTGCAAATGGCTTTTGGTTCAAATCACGAATTTGCATTCGCATTTGCTCTTCCACCAATGCCGAAAATGTATAAAAATAAAAATATCTATATAGATATAGAGATATATGAATAGCTAAAATCTTTTTTAGGATCCTCACCGCGGACTTAGTTATTCTGAATGTTGAACAGACGCTGTTTAATCATACTCTTAATACAGTTTAGAAAACTAAAAAACACGCTTTCAAAGAACATCGAACTGAAAAGCTAAAAATATTTTTTTAATAAATCAGCTTAAAACAACAACGAACGAAAAATACTAGTAAGAACGAAAAATACTGTGATGTGCCTCGAAGCAAGCTAGACGTATTGTCGGGTGCTCTGTCAGTTTGGAAAGTCTTGGTGTAGAGTTTACCTGATTTGGAAAAGAGTTTTTCAAGGAAACAAGAAGAGGATATCAAATTCGTATCAAAAAAGGTATTTCAAGATGATTTTATCGATGGTAATTTTATGGAAAATTTTGCCGACAAGTTGGATGAAATGGTGTACAGTAAACTCGCCAATAGAATTGAAGGTCTCAATAATAAAATTACACTATTATCAAATGAAGTAAATTGTATAAAAAAAACTCAACTGTGCCTTGAAATCCAGCATCTATTTCTTAGAGCAAAAATCCAAAATGTGCCATTTGAAATTATTCGGGTTCAAAGAAAAAAGGGGGGAAAACCTCAATGATATTGTGTCCAAACTTTTTGAAGAAAGAAATATAAATACAGGAGTTGAAATGTCTTCTCATGTGAGTTGCCATCGCCTTGGAGCATTTGTAGCTGGTTTCAGCAAACCCAGAGGTGATATGATAAATTTTACAACCGATTCCCTACGCAATAAAGCGTTTCTCAGCTCAAAGGTTCTGAAATGGTTCTTATAGAAGATTTAACAAAACTAAGGTACAATCTGTTGATCAAAGCCAAAGGAAAATTTGGGAAAGAAAATGTTTGGTCACAAGGGGGAAACATCTTCGCTAAAATTGGGGGCAATAAACATCAATTGAAGCATGAAGAGGATATTGGAAAACTTTCCTAGAGTCATAAGCAGCCGTCAGTCCATCTACGTAATATTTTGAATTCAATCAGCAATACAAATTAAATTACTCTCAGATCCACTTTCTCAGATTTACGCCCTATAAGTATCTTACAAGTCGTTTCTAAAATTCTTGAAAGAGCTATGCAGACTCAACTAACAGTCTTTATTATATCCGAAAACATTCTTCCAGACTACCAGGCAGGCTTTCGAAATGGGTATAGTACTATTACTGCTCTACTCAATGTTAGTTATAATATTGTAGCCAATATTGATGGAAAAAACTCACCGCTCTAGTATTATTAGGCGTTTGATACCATTAGCCTCTAACTCCTTCTTTCCAAGCTCAAATACTATGGATGTTCAGCTGATGTCATAAAATTTTTCAGTTATTATTCGAACAACAGATATCAAAAGGTACTTGTTGATGATAGAAGTTCATCCCTTGAAAGGGTTGTATCAGGGGTACCTCGTACCTTGTACCTGACAATTAAGCATTGTCAGGTACAAGCATTTGCGGATGACATCCAGTTATATCATAGTATCGAACCTAATAACATCTCAGTATCCCAAACTCAGATAAATAAAACTCATAAAAACTCTGTCGAGCAAACACAATTTCAAGCTGAATCCTAGCAAATGTCATATCATATTCTTCGACAACATAAACCAAAGACAATATGCTAAAGATCATATGAAACTCAAGATAGGTGACCAAATACTCAAATCGGTTGACTTTGCAAAAAACTTGGGAATCACTTTCGATCAGAATTCAAAATTCAACGCACATGTAAAACTGCTTTTGATCAAATCCTATGCCACTCTCAAAGTTCTTTTTCCATATAGACAGAGCTTGTCCTTTAGCACAAAAAAGCTACTTTCACTTTCGAAAATCAACTATGGAGACCCTGTCTATAGTCTCTTCTTGGATTCCGCTAATAAAATACAAAATACAACGTGTGCAAAATTCTTGTGTGAGTAACGAAAACTTACACATCCCTTCTCATTCGTCAGCCATGTTCAGAAAATCATTTTCCTTCTTTGCCGTATTTTTTCATAATACGATTACTAAGGATCTCATGCAATTTTTGAAATCCACATTCAAATAGGAACTAAAAGCAGAATTCAATATGTGATCAGAAGAATTGAATGTATATATCAAACAATGATATTGTTGTATACTCTAACAATTTGTTTCATCATACAATCTATTTTTATTTGGTCCAGTTATTTTTGATTTTTTTTGCTATAATGCATATTAGGTTAAGTATAAGAGTAGCTAACAGCTAAACTTCGCCTATTATGTAATATTAAATACTGATTATTATTATTATTATTATTGTGAAAAAATATGACACAAAGCGCCCACGCTTTTTTCACAATAATACTATAGTCTATTTCAAAAGAGTGTAGAGTAATAAAATCTCATTAGGTATTCAAAAGCGCTACAGGGTGATCCGTCAATAAATTCTGTCACTTCCCTAGTCCGCATTGCAAAATTATGTCGTTTCATAAAGAGCAGGTAGGTATCACCCTGTTTTAAGGGATTTGTCCATTGTTATCGACGGATAAATACTGAGCCAGAGGCGCGCTAGTGGGATAATTGCCAAA
>WOGN01006046.1:0-12704 GCA_015342105.1 Leptinotarsa texana
AGAAATCTTAGCCGCACAGATGCAGAAGGCTGTCATTCTTGGCTCACTGCGTTTGCTTAGAGCACATGATTCTCGGACCCAATGATCACTTACCCCACGGTGTGGGCAGTGGTCATTGGTTGATAATGCTGGCGCACCCTCCCGAATGTATCGGGGCTTCGGGGGATAGGGCCTGACCAGCGCACACTACGGGGAAAAAATGATAATAATCGTTTTTACTGAAATACAAATTATATAAATACATAATAATATAACAATTCAAAATATATAGAAGAGTTCAGGTCTAGTCAGCAGAGGAGACTTGTTCTTTATGGTAAAAAATACTGTTGAGGCTCATATCTAGAATGAAATAACAATTTAATCTTCGTACGTTGATGATCATTCAGAATCCACAAATGTTCAAATTTATCGGTAATTTCAATTTTCACGTTGGATATTCTGAATAGCAATGCTAGTGGATTTTGTTTTCTCTTTTTTAAAAGTATCTTTGGTGAAACTATTTTCGGAAAATTCACATAGCCTTTATGAAAATATTAACAATGTGTTGCTTGAAGATTTATTTCAGATCAGAAACATACATTTGAATGAGAGCTTTCTATATATCTTTGTCGAGAAAATACCGGTTGTTCTTTTGGCTGAGATCGGTCGTAGCGTATGAAGGAGGACAATACATTTGGTCGGTATCTGAATTACTGGATGCCGTGTTAAAATCATTCCGGCTGCGCTGTTGAAATTCTGTTCGAAAGGCAATTCATTCCGGAAGACAATTACAAAAAGTTATATTTTTGAAATGAGTCCCATTTTTTGATTAAATTGACAAAAAGCTTGGTTAATAGAATTTTCAATTTCGCGTAGAAAACACCGATATCATACAAGTAAATGTTTAACTACTTATCACTGTGAGCCCTTTGAGTTTTTTTCATATTAGATATTTTATTTTATGTCATTAATAATATGTTGATTAAGAAGCCAAATTCTCAAAATTTTCTGTATGGTTTTGAAAATAATACATACATAATACTATATCGACCTATCATATACTATTTATCGATTAAACCTATTAATCAACTTTTTTTTCAGCTACTCTCCTTGGGTATGACTGTTTAGTACCGGAACAATGCTCTCTGAAGGTGGCCAATAGTAGCTGTTTGGATGGTGCATGTCGTTGTATTGATGGTTTCCTGCAGTTCCGGAAGCATACTTGTCTTGGACGTGAGTGATTTTTTAAATTCATCGAATGAACGTTAGTGTTTGTAGACAAACGAAATAAATCCTTATATATCATTAAAAATACTTGTAAGTAATCCTGAATGATTGCTTTATAATCATATGTATATTGTATACGGTGTATTTCAATTAGAACGGGTCACCCTGAATACGGGACAGTAAAACAATCGTGAAACACGTCAATTTGAATTTTCGGGGGGCATATTTTTGCGAAACATACAACCCGTTGTTAGACAAGTAACACTTTATTAGAAAGGTCTTTTAAGTCTGTATCCAATATTACAACAATGATCCATGTTTGTTTGAAGGTGGGTGACAATATTTCTTTGTTCATATCATTAGTTCGGACTTCCATTGTCTAATATAAATTGATTTGAAATCCCTAAAAGAATCCATAAAAATTGAAAAGATCAGCTGAAAAATAACAATTATATCAAGCACAAAAAAACTGAAATCAAAATGAAGTAAAATACATGCAACAATCAAGAAATCAAAAAATGAAACTATCAACACGAGATAAAAATTAAAAATTATTAATGAGAAATGGAAAATAAAAATTAAAAGATTCCAAGTCAAGTTACTTCACAACATTTTGTCTTCGTCTTCGCGTGATAACTGTTAGTATCATCCACAATCGACTTCTTATTAATAATTTTTAATTTTCTTGTGATATTTAAATTTTTTGACTTCTTGATTATTGCTTGCATTTTATTTCATTGTAATTTCAGTTTTTTTGTGCTCAATATAATTGTTATTTTTCAGCTAATCTTTTCAATTTTTAAACATTTTTTCAGGGATTTTAAATCAGTTCATATTAGACAATGTAAGTCCGAACTAAAGAAATGCAATGATCAATGTGAGAGACAAATGAAATAATCTTGAGTTTTCATTCAATTACTAACTAGAAGGTCAACCTGAACACTCAATTTCACTATTTTTCATTCACGGTGAAATATTTTCAAGTTGTTGATGATTATGTCAAAATTATTCTGAAATGGTGTCAGTTTGATTTATATTATTTGAATTTTTCATTTCCGTTCTTTTTCTCAGACATCCGATATTTCTCTCAGTGTGAGAGTTTTCCTAATTTGAAAATAAGGGCTAGGCAATGGATAGATTCGCAATATTCCGCAGTCTAATTGCATTACGACTTTATTGTGAAATATTCTATCTTTTTACTCGCGGAATTGTGAATAACACTGTGATACATATTGCTGATATTAAATCTGTTTTTACATAACAATATATGACAACTATCATAACCTAACAAACTGAACGTTGTCAATTTTGTCAATCTATTTTTTATTGATTTTTCAGATGTTTCAGAACCATAGTAATCATCAACAAGTTTACTTAATTAGTAGTTTGAAAGTCAACGATTCTGGCCGTAATCAGCTCAGTCAGTGAGATGAGCTGTAAATATAATTATATTCAGTGGAAATAAGCGTAGTTACTTCTCTATTGATATCACTTTCTTGCATATTATTTCTCAACTCATTAATTGCTGTACCAACTCTTCGCTGAAGTAATGAGGATGCTGAATACAAACAAGGTTCAGTCAAAGTTCAACTGACGCGATTTGTAATTCAATATCTACATTTTTGTAACCCATTAAAAAGTATAAAAGTTAATATAGCTATAAATGAGTTGAAGTCAATACTATGAATGATTAAAAAAATCGAAAATACTTTTTAAACAAGCGTTGTTTAAGAAGTATATAATAAAATGGTCAATCAACCATTCCGTAGAACAGTGCCCATTAGTGAGTGAATAAGAAATGCAATGTTACTCGCGGCAACCCATTTTTTATTTATAATTTACCTAAAATAAAATTACATTATCATAATCATTCAAAGTATGAAATTTATTTTAATAACCCACTTCCGTGTCACTGTTGTGCCTAAAAATCCCACAAATAAAATTCGTTCGAATATAACAGTGTACTTATATAATTAACGAACGCAGGTATATACAAAGGTGAGAACTCATTCATTCATTAATTTTTAAACATTTTTAAACATATATTTATTTATTAAATAAAGGATACAAAATTCTGAATCTTCATTCTTATTGATCTCACTATCGTGATCTGGCACGTCAAGCTCATATGTTTCCGACGGAGAATCTAAAAATCTAAAAAATTATATTTTCTTCTGAAGGTTGAATAATAACATTTTGTACAAGTTCTGGTACTTGATCGCCTTTGAACAAATCAAACTCATATTTCTCATTAACTAACTTCCAGCCGTAGTCAAGTAGGAGATAGCTCCGTTGGAATTTGACGGTGACCATTACGCCAAATATTTGCAATGAAGCTCGCTCTTAAGAACTGCAGCATCAATTCTGATTGGGATGGTGGCCTACTCGACCCATCTACATTGTTTATTTCAATTTTAACAGAATTGTTCGCATTCCTAAAACATTTTTACGTCTTCGAAAATAAAACGAATCTTGCCTCTTCGATTGATTTTATTTTTTTCAAGCCGTATGAATGGCAAACAAATTCTTGAACCTCATTGAATATATTATTTTGGATAATTTAATCTGCAAGTCCAAGGTCAGCGAAGGTTTTTTGAAAATATTCGCTTTACATCATTAACTGCAGATGTTTTTTTTACCTTTCTTGTAAAAAGTCGGGTTAAAATCGCATCCAGTCAATGCGTGCAGTACTGGAAGAGCATTGCAAACAGAATTTCCCAATTTTTCATGCATTTTACTGACATTGATAATTCTTTGATGATTTTCAGTCCCAACTTCTATCCAAATTGTCGTCGAACTTGACAAATTTTCCATGCATTTTCCTAGCATAATAACGAGAATGTCTTTGGCCGAGCACCTTATCAAAATGATTGAATCTTGTACGTTTTACATACATGGCGAATTATTTTCCTATCAGTCCCTTTATGTGCTTCGCAGGTTAAATTTTCATTATTATTTTTATGTATTTTGCCATCTAAAATAGCGTGTTCGTAGCATTTACCAAAGTTTAATTCGACGCCAAAATATGATTCTAATTCATCACTAGCCTAGAAATTTATGATGAATGATATTTTCCATTTCGAATTACGCAATTCTTTTGAAAAATCTGTGGTGTAGTTAATAAATGAATTGCACCCTTATAAACCTCGTTACGTACTTTACAGCTAACTGACCAGCTGTGTCCCCATGGGACGTTGACTGACTATCATAATTTTGATTTACATATAAAAAAACAAAAGTTCATAAAGTTTCAGTCTTAAAAAATTGCCTTTATTATGTCTGTATGTATGAAACCTCTTCTAATATCCACTTGACTGACAGCAGCATTTATTGTAAATTATGATTATGATCGCCTGAGACTTTTCAGAGACCCTTTTTGGCTCTGCCTCTACGTCTCCGTCTATATGTGCGGAGCCTCGCACACCATGGTCGTATAGCTTACTGAGAAGTAAATCATGATCAACCGTGTCGAAGGTCGTAGTAAGATCAAAGCATATATTCAAGGTTTTATTACCAGTGTCAATATTATCATTATATAAGGAGAGAACCTCGACTTCAGTACCTAATCCTAGTCGAAAACCGAATCGATATTTATTGAGAACTCCATACCTCTGAATGAAGTCAGTAAAACACCTGTTGTATGCTTCTTCAGAAACATGCGATAATGGGGCTATACCTCTGTCTTTTTTTTTGTTACGTTTTTATCGATTGGGACCAGAGCAGCATCTTTTAGCGAGGAAGGAAAGATACCCTCCATGATCAGATTGTAAGAGATATTAAGATGTAGCCTGCTAATTCATATAAGAGGGGGCATGGAACTTCATAGAGATCCCAGGAGTGTTTTTGGGCAATTGATTTCGGTATATCACGCAGCTCTGTTTCATCAATAGCACTTAAAAAAAGGAAATTTATTTTGATATCATTGTGACACTTTCGAATTGGACGGCCATATTTCAGAAGGTCTTTTACGGAGTCTACAAATAAGTAATTGAAGGTTTGAGCTATTTTCTTAGGTTCTATTTTGAGTTGATCATCAACATTGATAATTTCAATATTTTCCGCAGCTTTGGGTGTTTTGCCAGTATTTTTATTAATTATTGACCATAGTTCTGGATACCATGAATAATCACCTCAACAAAAATGGATTCTACACAACTGCATACGCAGTCGACATAGTTATCTTGCAGACTGGCAAATTTGTGAACACACTGTGCGATAGAGCGCAGGATGGCCTCAAATTGATAGAAACATTGTGTAAGGAACACTCACTATCGATTAATCCTAAGAAGACTGAGATGGTCCTTTTCACCAGGAAAAGAAATTTAACGGGCTTAAAACCTCCCGAAATCTTTAAAAGCAAACTAAGCTTCTCTGAATAGGTGAAGCTAACATTGAACTTTCACCTACATAGTAGAGCAAAAAGAACATATATGGCTTATGAGCAATGTCGGAGGACAGTAGGAAGCGCATGGGGTCTTTCACCCACCCCGTGTGGTCACCTGGATCTGCACTGCAATAATAAGACCTATGTTGGGAGCCATTGCATGGGGATCGAAAGTTCTACAAGCAACGGTCATCCAAAAAGTATATCAAATACAGCGACTGGCTTCTTTAAACATCAAAGGAGCCACGAGAACGATACCAACGGCGCCAATAGAATTGATTACGAATCTGCCCCCCTGGACCTGTACGTTAAGGAGGTAACGTTAATGGTCATGGTAAAATTGCGCACGGCTAGTGTAAACCTCTGCTGCGCAACATCTGTTGCAGGCAACCAGAGATGAAACTGAACCCAGGTTTGTGTTTAATAAACTCTACAAAATACAAATCAGTCAGATGCTACAAATGCAATACGCATATACACAGACGGTTCAAAAACCAAAGAAGACTCAGGATGTGGAGTGTACTCCAGATCACTAAGCCCAAGGATTGAGTGGGGAATGGAAAGAAATACCAGCGTTAGCCAAACATAATTGGCTGGTATCTCAATCGCCACAAAAGAAATAACTACGGAAGGAATTTATGGCAAGGGCATAAAAATCTGCACTGACAACAGACAAGCACTATTAGCCTTGAACAGACAACTTATAACCTCAGGGCTAGTACTAGAATGTCCCCAAGATCTAGCCCAACCCTCGGTAGATACTAACATTATCCTGAGGTGGGTTAAAGGGCACGACAAGAGTAAAGACAATCGCATTGCCGACTCTTTAGCGAAAGAAGCGGCTGGACTGAGAATTTTAGGACCCAGTGGCATCTACGGCCTGATGACATCGACAATTGCGGAACTAGCCAAATGTTACACACATGCCCAATCCTCAGAGAGGCGGGATGGAATCAAAGGATGCAATTTTGCCAGGATCACCTTGGGCGACCCTGAGAAGCTGGCGCCGAAGAAATATCTGGCAAACACCAGGAAAAATCTACGCTTGACAGTAGGATTCCTGACTGGTCACTGTCAACTAAGGAAACACCTTCATAATATGAATAATATGAGGCTAGTAGATACACCTCTATACATGATGTGTCAACAGGAAGATGATACTGTCAGTGATGTCCTATGCGAGTACCCGGAGTTATCGTCAATAAGAGAGTATGTGTTCGGCGAGCCTTGGCCTACATCTGCCGATATAAAGGAGATGTCTTCCAGTGACCTGTTCACCTTCCTGGAAAGGACAGGATGGACGATGACCTAGGAGGATACTTCCTCGGGATAATGTATAGTGGGTCACATGTGGCCTAAGTGCTGAGTGTAGGCCCACTCTACAGTGTAAGCCTACTATACAGATACAGATACAGATACTTCACTACTGGTGTCTGTATGGATATTCGTGAAGATATTATCAATAACAGTATTGCTATTTTCACTAATTCTACAATGATGAGTCAAAAAAGTGTTCCAAGTTTTCCTGTGGATCACTGAATTGAGCTCTATAAAACCAACCCACATCAAATTTGATATTTTGAGCACTTATTTCAATGAGAGTGAACTATAATATTTCCTAATTTTTTTACAAGGCATTACTGAAAATATATAAGTGTCCTTCACGAATATAGCTACTACACCCCCATAATGCTCTCTCTGCAGAAATAGTCAGCAAGAGTATAAGAACCAAGAGAAATTTGCAAAATTTCAAATGTTTTACACCACGTTTCAGTTGGGCAAATAATATCAGGAAAATTAAGAGAAAGAAATTCGAATATTTCGACTTTCTTTCGAATACTGCTTATGTTTAAGTGGATAATTTTTAGAGTGGTTGTCTTACGTTGAGGGATATCATAGATATAATCTTCACAAAAGTTATTGACATGAGTTACTAAAAAATCCAAATTCTTCAAAAAGTACATTCTTTGGCCAAAGATCACTCTTGAGCATGAGCTCTGCACTCCTCTGTACATTTGCACTCCTGTAACATTTAATAGTTTGATTGGGAAAAGATTTTTTCAGGAATACCTGCATTACTTGATTTTTAACATGACCTAATACTCTGCCAGTGTACAACTACTCCAAGTCTGTGGAGGCACCCTGGATTTCTAAATTTTTATTTGAATTTGCACCCATGTCTAGTATTCGTGAATTACCTCTTTGTGCATCTACAGTGGTTTGTCGACGATCAATGGTACCTGGATTTTGTTCGTTTATGTTGGAAGGACTTATTTTGATTTATGGTTAGATTTCTGAATAAAAATATAATCTGTTCCTGATCATGAAACCTTTTTGCCATTTGAACATTTAGTTTTTTGGTCATTTGGAGTTCTCGTGCAATCTGCATACCTTTTATAATGTTGAACTGCAACTGGTGTTTATCAGGATCTGAAGCATCAATTGAAGTAAGATTTTTACAGCATAAACATTTCACATTGTTTTTCACAAGCTGTTTGTTGTAATATTGGATTTTCAGAAGCACTCTCGGGAAGAGCTTTTAAGACTAAAAGATCTAATAAGTCACTTTTTAAGCTTATTGAGTTCCGCAACAAGAGCGTCATGTTAATTTGACAACATATTCGACTGTACATAAACAGGGTGTTTATTAAACATGCGGTAAAAATTGAATGGACTGGTCCTTGGACTATTCTAAGGATATTTTTTCCTTTGATAATTTTTGATAGGGCGCTTTGTTTCGAAAATACGGCGAAAAAGAATTTTAACAATAACAATTTTGCCAATTTTAAAATTATTAACGTAGTCGAAATGAAAGTATAGTGTACTACATTGGACCAACCAAGTAATGAAAAATCTAACAACTCCATTAGTACCTATCAACAACATTCCGATTACAACAAACTGCTGTAGATATTCAATTTGCAGGTATTTTTGGAAGAGTTCAGGCGTAAATGGTGAGAAGATTAGATCCTTGCATCCGACGGGTGTAGTAATTTTCAACCGTTTTTGTAGATTAGGAACCATTGCACGTGATTTTTGGAAATAAATTGTTATTGCCAAAATCCTTTTTTGCTCCGTATCTTCGAAACAAAGCACCCCATCAAAAATAATCAAAGAGCAAAATATCCTAAGTCCATATAGTCCAAGGAATAGGAATTTTTGCTGCATGTTTATAAACACCTTGTAGATGAACGATGACAGTGAAACATATAATTTAGAATAGGTTATTTTGAAAGAATATATATAATTTCAGTTTTGCGGTATTTGGTTTCGATCATGATATATCGGAAGAAAACAATAATTACAGCTTACAACATCTTTATCTGTATCGCAAGCGGAATTGAGTTATAAATAATGTTTCTTTCATATACGAATAGTGAAAGGATGGGTGAGCACAGAAACTTGAGAGCAGAATAGCTAGAGAATAAACACTGAAATTAAGTAGTGAAATGGCTATCGATTCTCCTGTGGAATAGAAATATACTACCATACTTATATTACGAAATTATCTATATTAGTGTTATCTATATTGTGCTTCAGGAAGGTCACTTGGGGCACTTCGAATATGTTTTATTCTAGTCATATGCTGCTCAAGTGGAAATTTGATGCCTCCTTGTAAAAAATTTTCATACCATCATAAGTTTCGAAAAGATTATTTTTTCTAGATTACTTCTATATACTTCTAGTACATAGATTGATTCACCAAACTCCTGAAATACTATTCGGACTGCAGTGAAGTTAGCTACAGCTTTATATTTAATTTTAATTCTTCAGTTCAACTGTGAAATAACCACAGTATTATGATTGATTTTTATCATATACTGTGTCCCACATAAAGTTTTTTACTAATAGATATATTGAAAATTTGACTTCGCGGTTTCCAATTTAATATCCTTGCTCGAAATTCGGACTCTCTACTGTCACTTCGATTTTTTTCCAATTTTTTTAATTTTTCGAATCTTTCCCTCTATCGATTCAAACGAAACATAATTCAAATTTCATAATTTTGGCCTGTTGCCAGAAAAAGAAATAAATACACCTCCAGAAATTCGTCTTTGTTGTTGCAAAATTCATTTAGTTTTTTCATTTCATTGATAAACTGATTCGGATTTTAAATGTATATGCCAGTAGTGTCAATGTATATGTCAGTAATCAAATAAACGTATTTCTCTGCGTTCTTATTACACCCGTATTTCTTTTTTAATAGATTTTTATCCAGTTTGATGAACCAAAGTTCATACAAACCCTTAAAGAAAGAGATTTCGGTATTCTAGTACGATTTTCATTTTGGTTCCAAGGTGAGAGAGAAAATGATATCTCATTTTCCTACAGGATTGTATGGATAGACGAGGCAACTTTCACATCCCAAAATTGTCGCTAGTGGTCCAACAATAATCCATATTTTGTAATAGAATGGCATGACCGATATTCATTAAGAATAAATGTATGGTATGGGTTATTACATAACCGAATACTGGGACCATATTTTTTTAGAGGGAATTTCAATGCAGACATGTACAGAACTTTAATTATGAATCAATTGTCTGAAGTTTTGGATAATCCTCCTTTAAGCGTTAGAGGATATTTGTGGTATCAGCTTAATGGGACACCGATCCACCGAAGTGTAGAAGCGTAACAGTGTCTCAGACATATCATTATGGGTAAAGTTATAGGACGAGATTGGAAAGATTGTTGGCCACCAAGATCACCGAACTTATCTCCGATGGACTTTTTCTATGGGGTTATCTGAAACAAAAATTGTATAAGACCATTTGTAGACAAAGAACATTTAGAGAATACGATTCCGGAGTGTTATGCTAACATAAATTCCCTATTCATCAAATTATGAAATTTGAATCATGTTTCGTTCAAATCGATAGGGCTAAAGATTCGAAAAATTAAAAAAAAATGGAAAAGAGTCGAAGTGACAGTAGAGGGTCCAAATTCCGAGTAAGGGTATAAAATTGAAAACTGAGTTACTTTTTTCTTTTGGATTTTTCGAAATTTCCAAAAAAAAATATTTTTTGAGGATTTCCTATAAATGGCAAACTTGACATACATTACGCAAAGAAAGAGGCTACTTTTTATTATGAAAAGAGAAATGAAAATGTCTATGTTTTTGACCACTTTTATTTTTAACTTGAACTTTAAGTTTGAAAATGCTCTGCAGTAACCTTAGTTACAAATAAAAGTGGTAAAAACATAGAAATTTTCCTTTCTCTTTTCATCATGATCTCTTACCACGTAGTAACGGCTGCATCCATCAATCTACTTTTTATTCATTTTTCCAGCACAAACTAACTGTTGAGTCAAGTTTTCATTACATCTCTTAAAAAACTATATATGAGAAGGGAATATACTTAATGAAACTGCATTCAAATATTTACTTTCAACGAATTAAAATAAATTGAAAAATCTCATTCATAACTAACAAAATAACAAATCAATATGATACATGTAGAAATATGTTCAGTAGTAACCAATACCTTCTGCAAAAATAAGTAATTATTTGAAGGGGATTGAAAAAAACATTGTTTTCTAAAGGCGATATAAATAGATATTCTTTCGAATTATACCGTTAACAGACAGTCTGCACCCATAATAGGATCGACTTGTCTTCTTCCGAAGGAAGAAAATATCACATTATTTTCTGTTGGGAGTTTGAAGGCCATGGTAGAGAGGTTCATCTTCAAAACGTCACCAGATGATACATATTTATTTTTATATGCAAAATTTTATAAAATCAAGTTATTGACCACTTAAATTTTTTTTTCATGAAGCTAATTTATCAAAAGCAGTAATTTTTCGCCCTCTCTGAATTTGTATTTATTTTTAAATTCAATATTCTGATTATTTTATATATCTGTAGAAGGTAACAATCCTAATTATTCCAAATATAAATGGTGCTTCTCAAAATATTTGAACAAAATTAGTTTTCACGATATTTCAATTATCTTCGCATCATACAGAATATATTATTGAAAAAATTTTTTTAATAATACCACCAGTCCAATGCCTATCAATACTGTCTTTAACGCAATATGATAAACAGCATCGGCCGCCTCTTTTGAAGTCGTTTGTCGGAAGTCACTATTTCAATGGCTCGTCCTCAAGGGGTATAGCGGTTAGAAATATCTCAGTAGCAGTGCCACCTGCTTTGATGTACTGGCATGTTTGCATTCTTGGAATTCTTTCACTCTCAGACTATATATTTCTTTAACTTCGATTGGTGGAACTCTATCTGGCAGTGCGAAATTAATTCCTTCAATATTCAGTTGACGGAACTAGTAATTCTGGATGATATTCTTCAATTCTTATTGGGCGATACTCTGCCTACCAATGCCTCTCCAATTTCAATTGACTGTACTCCAACACTTTCAATTAGTAGAACCCTATTCATAAATTAACATAAGCTTTTTGATTCTGACGTAACCTTGATTCATGAACCACTTCCCTTATTTGGCAGATCTATAATATTATCATGCAATAATCTCCTATAATTTTGAATTGTCGTACCTACCCATCACAACCCAGCATCAAATACTCCATTATATTTTTTTCATTTTTCATAATATCGGCCTGATCGGATATATCTCTCTATCTCTTACGTGAGCCCCAATTTTTTGAGAACGCGTGTCAGGTAACTGCCACCTGATTAAAATAAAGTAACAATATTCCGATGAAATAATCAGAAAATAATCTCTACTCATTTGAATCGATTTCAGGTCGTGGACACGAAAATTATGACTTCCGACAAGTTAACCTATGAGCCTTAATTCTCAAATGTACCTCTACAGTACGGACGTAAATAGTCTCCCTGTCTTTTGAACAGGGCAAGATATCAAGATCGGACAAAATTAACGTAACAAGGTATCACTTTTAATACTTTTCAGTAAGAGAGATAGTAGTGTTGCCTTTTTTGGAAAGAGGGGTTTTGTGATACCTTCTTTGATAGGTATCCCGCTTCACTTTTTTTGGTTCTATAAACAAACGATAAATCTCATTATTTCTAGAGAACTGTTTGAGAATGTGTACTATTGACTTCCTGACAATTATGAAGTTTAATTACTTTTTTTGAAGGACAAAACACAAGCACTACAGGAAAATCCTTAAG
>WOGN01006047.1:0-12704 GCA_015342105.1 Leptinotarsa texana
AAGATAGATATTACTTCTTAATAATTTTTTTTGGTAGGCAAAATTGTTAAATACGACAAGTTACTGATAAATAGAAGATTTTTCTTTGTGAAAAATACTTTGATTTTTACGCAGTAACTTATCGGAGTAAACTAAAAAGTTTGCCCTTCTACACTTGTATGAAGTTCTCCAATTATAATTTTTATATTTTTTAGATTGTGGAAGGTAACAATGACCCAAAAAAGTCGATAAAAACTAATTTTTTCCTCCACAAAAAATGACTTTCGTTGAATATCATATGAATTCTTTCATTCGAATGATAGCCTGAGAAATTCTTAATGTCCCTTCCGTTACAAATGCTATGAACTATCTGTTTCATATCAGTATTGAACATTTCATTTATTGATGTCCATTAATGGTCAACATTTCTATACTATCATGATTTTTAGAACTTGAACAAGAAAAAACTGTGTATGATTCGGAATTTTCAATTTCGTCACTATTAACAAACTCTTCATTAAATTGTTCAGAATGTTGCCGGTTATTTTTTTGTTTGCAATTTACTAGATATTCCGTATTTTGAAAACTGATAGCTTTCTATCAAATACAGTATGATTTTTTAGAAGGAAATCGTCTGCTGAGTATAACAACCGTTGTTTTTCATAAAAATGTTCAATAATTGTTTCTTGAAGAATTTATAATTTAGAGCCTTATCCCATTTCGTTATGTTAACCTCATCAAACGTCAACATGAAATAATTTTTCGATTCCTCCCAAAGAAATGTTTTGTATTCACTGAATTTTTGTTCATTACAATGGAAAGAAATAGATAAATGAGATGAATCTAGAATAATGTATTTTCTGATCTGAAAATTTTGGAATTGTCTGTCACCAATGAGCCACTTTGACATCATGTAGTCAACTTTCTTTGTTTGATTTCCTAATTTGATTTCCAGGTCTTCTTATTTCCACTGTTTTTATCATAATTGATCTGGATTATTTTGTTTTCCGACTTTCAAAACTTATTTGTCAAAAACTTACACATTTTTTGTATCAAGATGGAGAAGTAGAAGGCCAAAAACTTTCTTTACCAAAAATATGCCCTTACGCTTATTATTTTAATATTTTTACCATGGCAATTGAAAATATAAAAAAGAAGTAGGTATACAAACAAAATGTTCATATGCTACAATATTTATATGGAGATTTTAAGATTCACTTCTGAAAAAGTGAAAATTTCACATCGGCTTTTCTGAAAACAAGGATCGTCATTAAGAATGTAATGAATAAGGATTTTACTAAATTTCGTTTAAGCGGTAAGCTTATTCACATTCAATAACTTTATTTGAATCCCTAAATTACACGGATTAAGCTCATTACTTCAATCGAATTATATCACTTGGCTAACTTTCAAATTTCCTACTCTAAGACAAACTAATTCAAAATATGTGCGTCTACTCGCTTCGATTCGATTTATATACTGTTTTCGTAGTTTCTTGATAATTCTAAACTATATCCATCCAACAATCAAAATAACTCAAACAAAGATAGATGCGTGATCAAA
This sequence comes from Leptinotarsa texana, assembly GCA_015342105.1. Taxonomy (NCBI): domain Eukaryota; kingdom Metazoa; phylum Arthropoda; class Insecta; order Coleoptera; family Chrysomelidae; genus Leptinotarsa; species Leptinotarsa texana. The sequence goes on from WOGN01006047.1 coordinate 1,543, forward strand.
GCACGATCACCACGCACATTTGCATCCATTGGGTGAAGTAAACAAGCCTCCTTATGCTGGCCAATCAGATTCAACAGTTACGTTTCCAGTTACGTTTAAACGCCTGTGGTGTGTACATATACGCTATTTTAAAGTTTAAAATTTTTGAAATGTCAAGTACTGAACAGCTGAAGAAACTGCTAATCTGTGTCCCTACACTCCTCCAAAAAAATTTCTCTATAGCCAGCCGCAAATTATTAATATAAAGAAATCGGTCGTTACTTAGTGCAACTCTGTACAAGCAGCCTTGACTGGGAGATCACGTGTACTGTACATGTTAATAATTTTTTGGAGCACTCTTTTGCTTATATGGGCAGAGTATAGATCGTGTTCCCCACTTTTCTCCCGTTATTCGATACCCTTCTACGGGCCTCCCATCAAGCTCGAATACACTGCAAAGCATCTCCGGTAAAATCACGTGTCCTGCGTTGTCGGGCTCATCAATGGAGATAATCTACCCGATTGGCTTGGATGTAAGTAACGGCCTCACAATAAATTGCCTATATACTGCCGTCAAACTGTCGTCGGATATATGGAATATGAATAATTAAGGTAATTTTTCGGAAGACTCCTTTCTTCAGATGTCGGTAACGGAGTTCTCATATCCGCAACCAAAATAATTTAAAACTTATTATTTTTAACGATCTCCCAAGAAAATGACCGGTTAACCGTTCAGAATTTAGTTTTTTGCTGATAACAAAGACTATTATGGTGGGTTCGTTATTTATATTTGAAAAAATTGATGTGATTGGCTGTAACTACATCAATATTTAGGGTAAAATTCTCACCCCTACTGATCAATTCAAGCTCGACCTCTTCAAGTTGTTCATCAATTTTTCCAATTGAAAATGTGGAAAAGTGAAAATCGCAGAAAAGTTTTATTTGAATTTTAAAATTAGGATACAAATCAACCATACTCATATTTCCCATTTTATCAATTATGATGTCAGCGATGAAGTCATTATCATGCTTCCCCTATTTATATAGTGAGACACATGTTGCATTTGTGTAAACGACTTAGTAAAAATCTCACAATAAAGTTGTAACTTGAATATGTTATGGGTTTTCATCAGGTTTCGATCAATTTCATCACATATCATCACGATGTGATTTTCTCAAAAAAAATTCAAATATATATTAAAAAAACATTCAAATATATAAAAACATAGGCTTTTATGGCCAAAGTACCGATTAGAGATATCAATATCCGGGCTGGTAAACCGTGGTTGAATAGAAGTTTTGGAATCAATCGTTTTATCTGTTACTGCGTCAGATATCATCAGTGCATGCGCTTTGACTGCAAGGATGAGAGTTATACATTGAAATCTGAATCTGAACCAGTCGTGCTAAGAATTCGAAATATTACCTTCCTCCTCAAAACTGATGATTTATATCATGATGATCACGACATAGATGCTGTGACCATGGCATGCCAGCACCAATATTGTTCTCTCTAATTCAAATATAGCCAAAGTACAATAGAATATTTTTATCTTTTTGGGAATTCTATTCTTTCTTACTAAATATTCATGTGTTACATGATGGAATAATTAAGAACTTTCGTCTTTTTTTTTCAAGGTCACGTGAAGTCTGAAATTTCCATTGCACAAAGATCTTTTCTTTGGTTATTTATTGAAGCAGCACCGGCAACACTGAGAAGTAGAAGTATACCTGTGAACCTGTAGCTGAATCATGGCAGGAAGTAAACAAAAATGGTGTAAATTAGAAAACTAATGTTTTTGTCAACATTTTCGAGAATGCTTTTCTGCGTAATGGTGACACTTTGGAGGCTGATATTGTTGGTATATATAAACTTCATTTCACTATTTATTAGTAGTAGAATGCCCGTAGAAATCTGGAAGATTGAAAATCAAAGTGAAAGAATAGCTCAAGATTTTTGAGTTTTCTGTCTTTGCGTTCGTATGTTGAACGTCCCTAGTAATTTTTGCCTTGAGAAAAATTACGTTCAACAAATGTTTTGCTTGTCTATTCTGACAAATAAATGAAAATTACAAGATAACCTAGCTTTTATGTAGGTGAAACAAAATGTTTTGATTATGAAGTATATTTTTATCAAATATAACAGTGAAAAATACCCTTCATAGCAATTTTTCCACAGTAGTGAATTGTCTGTAATTATCAATTAATTCATCTACCTAAACCTAGGACATTCACATGACAGAAGATTGAAATAGGATAATCAAAACATACTCAAAATCAATCAGAAGTGAAACTTCAAAAAATAATTCCAAATAGTGAAAATATAGTGAAGGTATCAAATAAGCAAAAATATTTTTCATATTTTATTGCAGAACCTATTTCAAAGTTAATTATGGGAATATATTTGTCAACTGATGGAAAGAACATTGGAAATTATCCATTCCAGTAATTGCTCTTGGTCTATAAGATACAGTGCATGATATATATAACCTTGAATAAACTTGAATTAATACCTTCCTAACTATTCCCTACAACATTTCCAGGTCACCCTTACAAGTAGTGAATTTGTATTTTTGTTCGATTGATGACCTAGTTATTCTGTAGAAATTCATATTGAATATAGGATAAAGAAAATACCTTTGTCTAATTTCAACTGAGTTTACTACTTGTTAAGACCGGTGTCGGTATGTTAGACCATTCTCAAGAAACTGAAAAGTAACTCAGTTACTTGAAAATGAGACCATTCTCAGTTACTTAAGAATAGTTCAACAAACCGAAACCGGTCATAACAAATAATAAACTTGGTAGAAATTAGACAAAAGTATTTTCTTTAACCTACATTCATTTTGTATTATGGTACCTACAGTGAAAACCAGTCTGTGATAGCAAGGTGACTATTGGTGCAGATATTTTCCTTTTACTAGATAATTTATGTACTTTTTACATGAAACACTGATTTGCAATTCATTTGAGAACAAAATGTTATAAATAAGTGATCTACTATGAAACGGATGTTGAGAAATCAATTTAGTTAGGACAAATTAATAAAGGTAATCTGGTTTGTTATATTCCAAATTTTGTAATTTTTTGTAGAACTAAAAATATAAGATGGATTTGAAATCATAGTATGATTTTTGTTTATTCAACTAATATTGTGGAAGGTCAAATATTAAGTGTTATGGCAGATCATTTGAGATGAAATCCATTAAACTCACAAAAGATCTCAGTTATGGGAAAGAAAGGTTTCCTAAAAATGATTCTCTTCTAAAAATATACCCTTTCAATTCAATCACAGTTATATATAAAGTTTATTACTTTCAGAGACATCTTAAATGAAAACACGTGACGCTCTTAGCATCTGTAATAAGGTACTGCATCTACTGGGTTCTGAAGCAGTTGCAATCAACACGCTTATAAAAACGTTTTGTCTCTACTGAGAAGCTTCATAAGGATTACAAACTACTAAAAATACGTGGTATATATCCTTATCGAAGCTTAATAGGAACTGGTTGAATTGCTTCAAATTCTTCCGAAATGTTCCTTGGAACATGCTGAAAAAACATTTTCAGCCTACTAGAATAATTTAAATAAGTGTACTCACTGAACATACGAGAAATTGTCGCTTCAGGCAAATCTACCAAAGGAATAAGATGCACTCAGAGAAGGTACCTACTTTATCGAATTTGAAGAGACCCAAGTATTTGATACAACTCAGAGCTACTATCCATGACATAGGGAAGCGATAGAAAATCAGAAACATACATAGACGATTTCGACTGATAGGAAGTGGGATTTAACAAATAATGTCTGGCTACCTGCACTAGATTGCACACGTATCAGGCCATTTCATTCAGTTAAGGCCAATAAAAGCGACGCCGCACCTATAACTAATGGAATAAAACAGCAGATCCAAACCTTGAAAGATGTAGTATCCTCTATAAGGATAACTGGAGCACTTTGCCCGTTACCTAACCGCCTTTGATAATGCCTACCGCAGTCGTAGATGAAACGTCATGCATAAACCCAGAATATAGCTTTTGACATATTTTAGTGTTTGTATCATATGCAAATCTATTAAAACAGCTTTAAAACATCAGTCTATCAATTAGCCACATGCAAAATAAGCTGCACATATTAGCTGGAAGTGTTTATTTTTAAAATATTTGAAGAAAACTTATTTGGGCTTTCAAAATATTAACATTAAGGCAATACAATCACAGTTTGAATGTGGTGAAAGTTTTAAGCTTGGTTCAAAAAAAAAACAAGGCTTACAAGGCGACTTCGTTGAAGTCCTAAACGTTAGAAATACCAAAGAGATGTCTGCATAATTATGAAATCAAGCAAAATAATTTTTTTATATGGAATGATTTTAAGTTGACGTTCTATAAAGCTGGAAAATGTTTCCCAGGTGCAGGTAATTTTTCAGGTGTTGGTAAAAATGTTGTTCAAGAGTGCTTGACAGACTATAAAAAAATGCCAGAGAGTGAAATATAAGAAAAATTTCTGATTAAATGATTTGCCCTACCATTACAATTACACCATTACATTTCATATTGTGTCACTTATACTTTTTTATTTCTTTTTCTTGCACGATGGTGATAAATTATTTACTTTGTCATTAATAAATAATGCCTGCCTTTCATATTTCCAAAATTATTATTAATATGCATAATTTAATTCTGCCAATCTAAGAAATTCAGTTGGAATCTCGTTTTGTTAAACTATGTTTCACATTTGACTGTACAATGGATTACATTATTTGAACCAGGTTCTGAAGTGAATGAAATCCAACTCATCTTTTACAACTGGGCCAAATATATGAACCAGATAACTAATCTTCTACACAATTCAATATTTATACAAAGTATTTCTTTCGTAAAGCTTTTCACATTTTGAGTCTTGTTGGTGAAATTGATAGTCGATAGTCAAAAAAGGTCTTTTCACTTTTCAAAATATTGAGTGGGTTAGTGACATCAGAAAAACTATTATTAACTGGTACCTCAATATATAAGCACATCTTTACTACATCTACTTCAAAAATTTATATTCTTTACTGAATTTAAGATTTTAGCTCTTTTCTGATCAAATCTATAGAAAAACTAATCTCTTTCACTGAATTTCTCCCAAAGTCAAACGCTAACTAGTTGTTATGTTTACCTAATGTATTTTGGCTGTTTCTTACCTTTTCAGAAGTAAGGTATAAAACTATTTGTATATGGCAGTAATAAGCAAGGAAGGTTATTACTGGCTAATCGCATATACTATTGTAACCATATCTCAAAATATTTGAAATATCCTTCACAACTGATGATCAAGTACCAGCTTTCTGACATTGGAAAACGTCATTTCTATGTCAAATATATTTATTCAATTTCAGGAATTCTCATGATGTCCTATAACCCACAAAATGAACAAATTATAGTACGTTCTGATGGGAACATAACGGTATTTGGACTGAACAACCACTTTAAGACAGATATGCCTAGCAAGTTAATATCGATTACAGCGCCAGATGAATACAAATACACGATTCACAAAGTGAACAAAGTTCTCAAGAAAAACCTATCAATTAACATCAAAATACTACTGTGCAGTTGTATATGTTTTTGTTGTACGCTTGGATTTTCAATATGGCCGTCCGTAATGATCAACAGAAAGACAAAACGCCAAGTGAGGAATATACTGAAGGAAGAAAACGAACGAATATACCATCAACTTGGTCTACACTGGAGTTTAGGAAAAAAAAGTTTTGGACCTTTACCAACAGTGGAGTATGTGTTACAAATAGATTTTTTAAGTAAACCCCAATTGTATTTGCCTGATGGATGACATGAAAAAAGTGTAGGTGTCAAAGTGTTTAGGTAAATATATCTCGATTTAAGATGATTTTTTCATTATTTGATTACGGATTGAGCGATCAACATATTAGTGTTTTGCAACTAGAATAATAGTTTGCATCAAATACATGTACAGAATGTAAAACGACTTCAGTTCATCATTGCTATTTTAGAATCTACATTGGGAAAAAAATTGGTAATAAGTGTCCTGAAGAAGGTGATATTCTCTTATTCATTTAGTTCATTGGAGCACCATGCCAATTTGGCACTTCTGAGTTTAATCTAGCCTGGGGTTAATTTTTTTTTGAGGAGTATGCATATACTTTCTTATTTTGCCAATAAAAGCAGTAATGGAAAAATGACATCATATATTGAAGGTACTTTGAAAAATAGTTCAAATCAAGTAGTCCATAGATAGAATTTCAATACTTAGAAATGTAGTGTTAGATTTTGCCTTCTATAATTAACAAAAGTAATTTTATGTGAAAGGATATCAAATGTTACTGACATTTTTAGGAATTTTCACTTTCCACAATCTGGCAGAAATAAAAATTGTGATGCAAAACTTTATACTTGTGTAAAAAAAACTTTCAGCTTACTCTGATAAATTACATGACTTCAAAATATTTTTCACAAAGAAAATGTGTTCTTTATCAACTTATATTTAATTTGAATTGAAGGGGTTATATTTTTTTTTTTAATATTTTTACCTATAAAAAAAACAAAAATCTGCCTACATCTTCCGAAATAAAACTATTATTTTTGGTTTCCGAAATCTGCAAGTATGAAAACCATCAAAACTAAACTAGCTGAATTATTTTATTTAAGGGGCACTGAATAAAAATTCGTATGTTATTCGATATATGCTCAATCTGACTTATAATAATAATAACAGAATTTATTAATCAATCAAAGATTATACAAGGCATCATACATACACATATGAAACTTATCAGACTAGTCAAAAAAAAAGAAAGTAACCTAAATTAGAGAGAATATTAAAGCAAAGTTTAGTAAACTGGATATCTTATGGCACCATCACTTGATAAAGACTGATAAAAACCAGAAATTATGAAAACTACTATGGTCCAAAATTCTTCAGAAAAATTCCGAAACCTATAAGGTATATTCCTACTGAGAAATATTCCTACAAATTATGAAAGAACTGCTTGCCAGAAAAGTGTATTATAGCAGTGGAGAATTCCTATCAGATGATGTAGTATCTTTTCTGCCAGTGTTGCAGTAATAAACGGTCAAAAAAAATTATAAATTATTTTTAATTTTCAATCTTTCAATTCGTATTTTGATCATATGTATTTTGAATTAGTAACCACGACTTGTGTAAACATACAAATATATAGACATGAAGTGTATTGAATTTTTTTTCTTTCTTATGTACAAAATATGCCAGAAGCCATTAGATTTTGTGTTACAGACATCTGAAGGTCACAGGATGGGTATTTTTGTATTTAATAATTTTTATGGAGGTTGTAATATCTCAATGTAATGAATTCAGACATCTGATCATGACCTGCAATTGCATAATTAATAAGGCTATTGTATAGTGAAACACTTGTTGAGGTTTTGTAAACCATCTAATGGAAACCTCACCATAGTTACTTAAATAACTTGTTATTTGTAGTAATTGTTTCTTATTATGCAAGTTAAGAACTGCTTAGATAATGTCTTTACCAGATCTACCTCAATATCACTGTCTTCATTGTCTTGTATGTCTTCTAAGATTAAGTTATATTTAACACAATTGAATAGTTATCACTACAATAACAATACAATCTATTTGTCAAGAAGAAAATTGTTATACTCACGATTTTGTTTTAAACATTTCATTCCGCTATCCACATGACTTTTCTCTGGCAAGTTTTTATTAAATCATGGTTCACAAACTATTTTGTCTAAAGCTAGTTTTTACTCAAATCAATGTATAGGTTTTCTTCATAGTTTGTGTGAGGGTCCTTCCAAATAAAAAATTTGAAGAAAACAAATTTGGTTTTTTTATTTGAATGACCAAGGTAGTTGTTTTTTTCGAAAATTTAAGATAACTTAAAAACACGTTTTTTTCGAGAAAAACAAAGGAATTATACAAAAACTCATCGGGTCTACAGCTAAAGTTCCTCTTTACAGTTTTTTTCAAATTGTGGAGAGTTAAAATCACCTATATTACTAAAATTTAGGGAAAGTCAAAAACCATCTATAGTTCTTTGTATTCCATTCAGTTATCTTTGATTTGAAATGAAATGAAGTACCAGAAGCCTCCTTTTTATATTCTGATTAGTTTCAAAAAGATACCTAGTATTCAGGAAATTTTGATTTTAAACTAGATTTTCAATGTTGTGTTCTAATTGCCTTTGTGCGAGCTAAGAAAAAATGTAAGATTGCACATTATCAAGGATAAAAAACAAAAGTGCGTCCAAAGCATTGGACATACATGAAAGCGAGAGAGTTTCACGAGATTCCGAAATGTGGCCTCTGATATGTTCAGAAAATATAATAGAAATTTTACAATTTTTAGGGTTATAACAAAACTGCTCAATTAATTTCATTCACAATTGAGCACCTTCTGTGGATTCCTAAATAGCAATGTTGGATAGACAAAAAATTATATTATCTAATTTTATCACAGACCTCTGATGAATCAATAAAACATAGGCCCCTATGGAAAGTAATCAAGTGTACCTGATAAATATATTAATTACAAAAATTCTAAAATTTTAGTGAATTGAAAAAATTGCTTCAAAGTCATTAATACAGTTTATTGTATGATTTTCACTATTAGGGGTTTTACAAAAACCGCGACAAGTGTTTCGCTATACAATAGCTTTCTCAAACGTAAACTAATAAGTTACTTCTAAATTACAACTATATACTATCTACTTGTATGACTACTTTCTAATGAATGAATCTACCTGAAAACGTCTGGTATAAATTCATTAACTATATGAATGAATTACATTTTCGAAAATAAGGTAATTATACTTAACTTTCCTTACTTGAAAATAAACAGATTCAATAATGTCGAATTGTTCAGTTTGATCATTCATAATATATTGAGAAGTTTTGAGTTTATGTGTATGTGTAAATTAATGTGCATTAATAATAATAAAGATAAAAGTTTAGTTTCAGAAAAATCGGGAGTGTATAAATTATCATGTGGGCAATGTTTGATGTTTTATATAGGTCAACCTGAAAGAACGTTCAAAGCCAGCATACAGAAACACAGAAATAGTTTCCAGAATGGAAAAATAAATTCCACATATGCCAATCATTTAATCACAGAGGGACATGAGTTCAACCATGAATTCAAGCCCCTCCATTTCCAGAAGAAAGGTTTAAAACTCAACCTGTTGGAAAGTATGGAAATAAACAAATTTAAAAACTCTCAATATCTTATGAACGATCAAAGTGAACTCAATAATTCGCCATTTTTTAATCTGTTTATTTCTCTGTAAAAAAAGTTAAGTATAATTACAGTACTTTCGAATATTTAATTTATTCATATAGTTAATAAATTTATACCAGGCCTTTTCAGGTACTCATTCATTAGAAAGTGGGCATACAAGTAGAGTATATATTAATAGTATAAAACAGTTGTGATTGAGAAGTAGCTTATTATTTCACGCTTGAGAAAGTTATTGTGTAGCAAAACATGTGTCGAGGTTTTTATAGAAAGAAAGAAAGAAATTTTATTGACCTCAACCCGTTATAGTAAAAATCTGTAAAAAAAAATCTTGCCATACAATAAATTCATTATTATGGTCACAAATGTTTCAAGAGCACACAACTTCAACATCGTTACAATCATTATGCTTGCACATTATTCAAATTACCTATATAGTCTGTTTCAATAATAATGTAGAGTAAATTCTCAGAACACTAATTTTTGAAACCTTGAAATACAAAGGCGTGCATAATATACAAGTGCTAGGTATTTGAATATGAAAATATTTCAGAGTGTCTAATGTATGTTTTCATTATTAGTTTGTATTTGAAATTACAAAATTATAGGTTTACTGTGTTATGCTTCCTCATATTCTGTTTCAGACAATTCTGCTGTCAATAATATTATCAAGCTCCCACATATTTTTCTCAACTTCCATAACGTGAATAATAATCTTTCCGATTTTCTATCGTTACTTCAGATATTGATTTATGGAAAAGAGAGTCAGGTCTAATAATTCATAATTTGTGTTACTTCAAGCAATGTTACCTTTGACTTGAGCCCGTAATAATTCAATCAGATTCAGCTCACGATGATAGACTGGTAGGCAAACAATTCCTCTTTTTTGGCTATCTCCTCAACGACATATTTTTAAAATTTTCGTTCAGGAATGTTGGCAATGGCTAATCATTCTCCTTTTGTCATTGTATCGTTGAAGATTGATTTCTTAGAAATTAACCAAGTTGCAATTTCATTTTTCTTGCATTAAGTAGTAGGTAAAAGTTTAACTAATCTGGAGTAGTAGCTTACATTGTCTATCACAATAACTGAATTTTAAGGTATGAATTTAACCATTTGTTCGAAAAATTCATAGAACAAAAGTAGACCCTCCTCAAGAATCCATTTACACAACCAATATGGGAAACAATTAGTCGTCAACCCACCAGTTGAACATTCTTGTAGAAATGCTTCTTGAGCTGTTCATTTTTTTCTCAGATAGTCTCGTCTCCAACATTCAATATCTTCGGAATCGACAAGCATTGACTGCCAAATTTTTTATTTGAAGTTTAATTCCTATACAACTTGCCAAAGTTTAGTTCTACTTTATGTGGGCAAATCAGGGTCATTGATAACTTGTAAGTCTTTATCTAAAGTTGGTATTTGCTTGTTAAAAAAATAATGGATATCCTACGAACTACATCATTTACTGGCTTCACTTTTGATAATTTTGGTCTCCCTGAACTCGGTTTGAGTGAGGTTATACCAGCTGATTTTTCTTTTCAAATTAAATATAGAGTTGATTTTCCATATCATATTGCTGTAGACATTTCAACTATACTTTCAACAATATTGGAAGGATTCTGTTGCTCAAAATAATTGTAGACATTCAGTATAACACTCATTACGTTGAGTGATAAAAGGTGCACCTTTAATTTTTTCATTGGTCTATAATCACAAGTTATTTCCAGATTCGACAAAATCACTATCAAATATCACAGAAATCACAATTACATCAAATCGCTTCACTCACCTATAATCGACTGGACAAAACTATTCTGATAATAATAAAGGAACCCAAACAAATAATGTAACTCCTGAAAGTACGCCTGTGACCAGGAGAATACTCGGTAGCCTATTATTCTAACAATAGCAAGTAAATACTATATATA
>WOGN01006048.1:0-20988 GCA_015342105.1 Leptinotarsa texana
AACCAGAATCCCAATCAACTTTCATTATCTTATACTCGATATTGCAGATAATTACATTAAAACTGAATGAAATTTTACGACATCTGATGATACCAAGCAGGGTTACCAATCCAATAATACCCTATCCTTTTTTAAATGAAATCTGCTATGAAAATGGGTGGCAAGGGAGTGGTTGTTATTAAACATATGGCATAACCACCACTATGAAAACTAAGGTATCAATTGGTCAAACTTACGTAAAATTAATTACTACTGATAGGATGGGGACTTGGTGTGAATAAACAAGACTTTTTGGATCCCTTCAGCCATGTATTCAGTGTAGTAAATTACCTTCGAATTATTTCATGGGTTTTGCTGAAGATTAGAAATGATAAGACCAAGCTTTTATCAACACTGGAAATCGAGAGATTGAGAATTGGTAGAAATCATTAATGATGTTTTTGATTTTCAGAATTTGATACTTACTGTAAGTGTTGAGCTCTACGGAAGCACTTAAAGGTTCAGTATTAGCGTAAAAAGCGTGGCATGTATATTTTCCAGCTTGATTTTCCGCCAAACTCGAGAAGATAAGGACTGCTCCAGGTTCTCCGGCTAGCATCTGAAAATAAATAATAATTCTTCATTTCGAAAATAACACCATTTAACAAATTTCTAATGAGAATCATGAAATATTATAAAACAAATCCCCCTTATCGATTAACTAAAAAACTAAGGAACGGATTTTCAATTTCAATTATGGTTGAAGTGATTCACTACTTTGTGTGAATTGGTTGAAATATGAACAATGAAAAGCCGGGGCAGCGGGGCAAAGTTTAACAAACTAAAATCACAATCGTGTTTTGCGAAGAATGGTTGAAATACAAAGATTTGTATTCATGCCAAGTCGAGGTGGATTGTTAGGAAAATATAAAATAGATGAAATGTACGTGTATCTGACTACTTCTTTCGTACCACATCCAATCATTATGAAGACCTCAATTTATTTATACTCTGTGTCCAATATGGGGAAACATAAGGCCAACATGGAAACATCGGAAACCGTGAAGAATACTAAGTTGGCCGAATTAAGCAAAATTTGCCTATTTTAGAATTTATTCAAATTACTTTTTAAATTTTGTGAAATTCTGATTGATTCAAGGGATATTCAAAGAGAAAAAAATTTGCCTGTTTCGCCTTGATTTTCATGTATTTGATTGAAAATGGTATATCTGTCTTATTAGGCAGTGGGGTATGCTTGAAGACAATCAGTAAACAAATCAAAAGAAATGAACGTCAAATGTTCAAGCCCGTCTCGAATATACCTACACAGTAGGTTGAATGGACTGACGCCTATCAGAAAACAACTACTCCACTGGCTAATACCACGAAGGGCGTTTGATTATATCCGACAGGCAAGAGTTCAAGAATCTTCACAGAAACCGGTCTGCAAGTGTGCCTGTTCCAAAATTGAAGGTCGACTCTTTTAGTTGTATTGCCAATTGCACATGCAGAAAATTTTCTGTGAAGATTCCTGCACTGACGCCTGTCGGATATAATCCCACGCCATTCGTGGTATTAACCAGAGGAGTAGTTGTTTTCTGATAGGCGTCAGTTCATTCAACCTACTGTGTAGGTATATTGGAGATGGGCTTGAACATTTAAAATTCATTTCTTTGGATTTGTTTACTGCCTGTCTTCAAGCATAGCTTACTGACTAATAAGAAAGTTTTTCTTCCTTATTCAGAGGAATCGGTCAAATTTCGGATATGTAGTTGGTTAGTACCTCGTCCACTAGATGGAGTGACATTTTTGATGTTCGCTCCAACTTAAGACGAGGAATGAAATATTCTGAAAGACTTTCGATTTTCAATTATGGAAAATGATGATGATCATTGATGGTCACTATCTTGCACTGACGAGTGGCTAAGGAGCCCGAAACCGGTCTGCAAGTGTGCCTGTTTCATTATTGAAGGTGGACTCTTTCAGTTGTATTGCCAATTGCATATGCAGCAAATTTTCTATGAAGATTCCTGCACTGACGCCTGACGGAAATAATCCAACACCATTCCAGGTATTAACCAGAGGAGTAGTTGTTTTATGATTCACGTCAGTCCATTCAACCTACTGTGTTGAAAATAGTATATGTCAATAATGGTTAGAATGTAGTGTCAAATGTGCTACAATTGGAATGGATTGGGAATCATTTTTCTTTGTTTGGGCTGTTCATTTATTCATCTTTGGTAATTCAATTGAAGCAAATTTTTCATCACCAAGATGACCTGGAACTACGATACGCTTTTACAGCTCTTTGAAGAATGCCATTCTGAATATTTTATGTTTCTTATAATAAATAATCTGCTGCATTTGAATGTCACCACTAGTCTATGCAGGTCTGTTCTTCAATTTGTTCCATGAATACTGTGAGTATTTGTGGTTTAGCAAAATTGTTCAATTCTGTACATCAATCCTGTCATCTCCTGATGATGCTACCTGGTTGGCGAATCGAGAGTCGAGAAACAGAATTTTTGTTCTGTTGAGTGTTTTCTTAAGTTATGTCTAATAATACTGGATACTTAGTGGGATCTTACATTGGCTATTAATAAATCTTGATTGCCAAAATCCACAAATCAAGAAAGTGTAATTATTTCAAACTGATGTCAATACATGATCCACAAAGACTATTCATACAACATCGGGGTTTCAGTTGAGCATGCTATTTTATAATGAGCTACCTATCTTTGCTAATTATTATTCTGTTCCAGACACGCTTACTGACCCCCTTCTTGGATTCCTCTTGAACTTCATTCCCTTCACCTCAGACTTTCCGAACGTCCTTTAGGACTACTTTGATGACTACCTCAATTTTAATGAAAATAGAAATGCATTTTTTTTACCACTTTTAATTGTAACTAACGTTACTACAGCTTCGTCCTATATGGACATTCAAACGAGTTGAACGTTACACTTCAAGAGATGCTGCAGAAAATACTGGGCTCCTTGTCGGCAATATACAGAAAACATTTCATCAAAGAGCTGTAAAAGCGTATCGTAGTTCCAGGTCATCTTGGTGATGAAAAATCATTGTTAGTTTATTGTATGAGTTTGAGAATGTTCTCATAGGATGAAACTGGAGTAACGTTAGTTACAATTAAAAGTAGTAAAAAACAGAAATTTTCATTTTTATTTTCATTATGATCTCCTACCACGAAGTAACGGCTACATCCATCAATTTACCTCAATTTTAGCTCAAACTTTCTGTATTAGACAACTTGTTGAAAATGATATGGCTTTTTCACAGATCTAGATGTGGTTTGAAAAATTTGGAACATTTGGGATATTCGGGAACATACGTGAGATCAATCATAATTATATCTGCAAAATATTTCCGGCAACTCGTAGAGAGGTTAAACGTGTAATCCAGGTTTGTCAGAATACGGCTTTAACCAAATTTATAATTGTGATATCACCTTCCGAGATTATATCCTCAATCCGCTCCTGACGATGAAATATCATTGGAATATATATCGAATATTCAATTATTAGCATTTTCTTTTCGTTGAAAAAAATTATGTGGCTGTCAATTTTTGTTTTGAATCGAACCAGTCAATACAATTTCTGTAAGCCAAATAGTATTGATTGACATTTCCTACTTCAGTTCTATTTCTTATACTATTCGCATTATGGTCAACCATATTTTCATTTTTATCATTTGTACTCAGCTATACTCAAAAAGATACGGCCATCAATTTTCCTGAAATAATCAACCAATGTGTCATAGTGTTCTCACTTAAAATTCGATTGAAGTAAACATTTGTTATTGTGATTTATTTGGCCCTTGTTCCACTTCATTAAAACAAAACAATTTTCACAATATGTAATTGAATTGTCCATTTTTATTTGTCTCAAACATAAAAATTTCATCATTGTTTTATGAGGTACTTTCTATACCTATTCTAAAAATAGCAAATCAATCTCAAATTTTATTTTTTGCTAAAAAATGATAAAGCATTTTTGGAGATTTTTTAATTGGAACAATTGGTGTACACAATACTAGTTCGAAAACACTAAACAGAAGTATCAATCAATTCTGGCTCACCTGGACATAAACTGAATTTGCCCTATTGGAGCTGTCTATCCTTCTATTCCGAGGGTCCCTCCATTCTAGTTGCGTCACTAAACCAGGATCCTGAACATTCGGCCTACACGTTAAAGCTAAACTTCCACCTACTTCTTTCGTCACTATTTTCTGATTCGGTTGGATTTCCAAACTGGGCTGGTGACCGTATGTTGCTGAAAAAAATGAAAATAAAATTTGAAACAGAGATATTTCATTCCCTTTAAGAAATAAACAAAGTAAATCCATATTTCATTTTCATATTTCATCGGATGATGAAATATGTGAACTTTAGGAAGAAATTGAATATATTCTACCAAGTCATCTGGTAATCGAATTTAGAACATATTTGAATTTGAGATATTGCATTGCATTATTTTTTCTTAAAAAAAAACTAGATAGAGAACTGAGATATTTTTAAATGAGTTATTTCAATTTTATATTTTCATTCCAAACATTACAAATTTATATCATTTGTATTTTGTTACCCATTATTTTCACAATTATTTCGGGTCGCAACAATGTATTTACTTTTCATGTTTTTATACTTCACATTTATTGTTTACCTAAAACCTATATACTTTTCACATTTTTTGGATTTCATTTTAAGTTTTAACCAACTCAACGAATATTTCTCTTCTGAAAATTTTTTAATACTTCATTCATTAATCTTTCCTTAAATTTCGAAACTGCTAACCAGTTTTTAAATAATAGAAATTCAGGTTATTGATCTCATTGTTTTATTCTGCCAATGTTAATTGAACACGAACTGTATGAAATGTTGAATCTTTGGAAAATTTACACTACGAATACAAACCAAAACATATCTAAGAAAAGTAAATTTTTGTAGAGGAAATCAGTTTATCAATGGATCTTTCTGTAAATTCTCAATTTTCGTAACTGATAACATATTTCACATTTCAAAACTTTTTTGACATCAGTCGTGGACGTTTGAAATTAGATCGAAGCAAATAAAAACTCTAAGTAGTAGCTGATTTTTTTTAGTTCTGAGGACGGATGCAGATTCTGGACTCTGAAACGTTAAAAGAAGTATCTGGGCAATTGTTAGCTATTTTCCTTGATAGACAAAATTTTAAATATGACAAGTTACTGATAAATAGCGTGTGTTTCTTTGAAAAAAATATGTAGAAATATGCAGTAACTTATCGGGTTGAACTGGAAGTTTGTCCTTTCTGCATCTGTATAAGTTGTTCCATTACAATGTTCATTACTTCAGATTGTGGAAGGTAAGAATTTCCAGAAAAATTCGCTTTAAAACCAAAATAGGTTCCGAAGATAAGAAACTATATTAACGGCCTGAAATGGGGTAACTCCTACTGTTAAGGTCCCATTAATCACTTACTTTTCACTTCAGAAAAAAAAATTGTCAATATTTCCTATTATTGAAATTTCATTTTCTACCAGAAAAAAATGCATGCAGGGCCTTCCATTAGAACAAGTAATGTTACCTAAAAATTAAAAAGGCAATGCTCAACTAGTTTTTGTTATCCCTTGCATGTTGATGGGTATAAAAAAACACTCATTTGCTAATGTCATTTCTTCAGTAACAAAGTCAAAAAGGGTGCTTACTTAATTTAGTTTTTTTGTACATCCATTTATCTAACTAATAAACCTCCTTGTAACAAAGTAAGGCGTAGCCTTTGGCATAAATTAAAAAAAATTAAGAGTTATCATAGTACCGTTTGAGCATTAAGTAGTAATTAGGCATTTCTATAATATTGTTTCCTGGCTCAAGGGCGTGCACAGATTTTCAAAAATTTTATTTTTGAAAAGTGAGCACGCCACGACAAACATACATAAGAGCATGAAATTGTATTTTTAATTCTTCATTTTGATATTGATAACAGAGTTGTATAAAAATGGTGATGAATATTGATTTTCACCACATATATCAATCAGACAACTTTACTAAGTTTTATCACAATGGTCAAAATTCCTGTTGCAGGTAAAACAAAACTCTTTTTCTATTACAACTTCAACATCCCTACTATTAGAGAAAAGTGATAAAGCACTATGTTTATTCCAAGTTTTTTATAAAATACAAGAAGGAATCATTCCACGAAAGTAAAGTCATCACTAAACCTATACCCTGCAATTAGACCAAATTTGAAATGAGAAACTGACGAGTTTAAGGAGTCTTTTAGTCACATATTACTCAAACGCGGTTTTGTACAATTAATTCCTAATGGTTCATATATTTTAAAAACCTTTATTGACACAACTTCGTGAGATTTTCACAACCAGTTCAATAAACCCGTAATACTTGTTCTCCTACTCAATAACGTCAAGAGGTTTCGTTCTTGGTTTTTGGAGTAGTTCATTTTTGAAAGAATCATGTTCAATATTGTGAAGCTCACCAATTACCACACTCTTCAACGATTGTCTTACGTGGAATGCACAGTCTATTGATATATTTTATTTTTATTCTGATTACGAAAATGTGTACATATTTCTGTACAGATTTCTCGACAATAAGCTAAAGACTTCGAGAAATGGCGAAATAGACTCTCACTGCCATAGGGTTGAGGACCAAACGCATTAAGTAATACCTATAATAGCTCCATAAACAACAATTACACGTAGATGGGAGTGACATATGGAGAGAAATTCTACGTCCCAAATGGAACGTTTATGTGCCCAATGCGTCTAAAAAGTTACGGGCTCAACTGAACATTAACTGAATTTGAGAGGAAATTCAAATTGATGATGTGTCATATATCAGCTTCTTTCATTGTGGAATCAAAATTGAATTTGAATTCTGATACTTTAGAATATTCAGATGAACGAATTTAGATTGGTTGGATATAGTAAAAAACAGCAATATTGTATTCTTATCTGAAATATAGACACACTAAAAACTTGTCAAAACCACGGTCATTGAATATTACTGGAGTTTAATCCCAACACCAAACCGTTATTTTAAGACCTGGACACGCGTTTCTATCACCAAGTGATCATCTTTAAGAGGAAGATTAAACTAAATATACATATAATGTTATCCTTATTTATACCATAGATACCACTTTTAGGTACCCGCCTCTTAAGTGTCTTAAATTAATTTCACAATGTTGCCTTATCTACTTATTTTAAATTAATTTATATTATTTTATTTTAATTTATTTCAAATTTAATTTATGTGATAGTCAGGTAAATTTGATAATTGAAATATTATTTCAACAAGCTATATAGTATAACTATTGCGTATTGGCCCATCATTGTTATTCATATTTTATTATGCTTATTTATTTCTACACTCTCGTAGGTATCTAAATGCCTGTTGTTAACTTACAGTCCAGTCATTATTGTAAGTTCACCTCAGAATTCGAGATACCCAGCTGTAATTCCGTAAACACTTATATATTGACACCCTAAAAGTTCACTCAAAACCTACATATGGTAGGGTGTAAGCAACTATTAAATTTCAAGTCGAAAACGCGCCATATATAGTTGATGAACTATAGATAAATCAATGATTATGAATATTTGTCAATTTTTATTAACTATTATATTATATTTTATAATTTTTTTCCTATCTTATCCACTTTTTATTCAGTATTAATTTATTTAACAACACTTACCTGCCCATGTAATTGCAGAATTGTTAATGAAAATATAGAAATTATATTTGAATTTTAACCTAATTAATATTTATAACTTCTTACATGATAAAAAAACAAACTGCAATTGAAGAATCAAAGTCTAAAAAAACTGCAGTTATAATAGGACAAGATATTGATTTACTCGTCATTTTAATTGGGCGTACACTGTCTTACGAACAAGAAATTTTCTTCAAAAAAGTTGGGAAAGGTAATGTAAAAACGGAGATATACTCGACTAAAAGTTTTGATAATTATCCTCATTCTAAAAAACATATTTTATTTCTGCACGCATTAAGTGGCTGTGACACAACTTCTGCGCTTTTTAAAAAGGGAAAAAATCATTTTTAAAAGTTTTTGAGAAACTGACAAATTTGGATGAACTAGCTGCAGCATTTGAGGAAGAAAATTGTTCGGCCCAGAGATTATTAGAGAGTGGAACTCAAACCTTATTGGCAGTCTATAATGCTCCGAAATCTGTGAAAAGTCTCGATCATCTTCGTTATATGCATTACGTCAAGTCTACAAAACTTAATAAACCTGTGCAGCTTTCAAATATTCCACCAACAAGTGCAGCTGCTCATCAACATTTCAACCGTGTATATTATCAAGTTCAAACTTGGTTAGGACATGATTTGGAACCCCAGGTAAGGGGTTGGGCAATGCGAAACGATTTTCTGGAGCCTATCATGACAATTTTACCACCTGCTCCAGAAGATTTGCTAAATACAATTTTCTGCAACTACAAGAGTGGTTGTGGTTCGCGATGCGGATGCAGGAAAGCGGGCTTGCAATGCTCTTTAGCTTGTGGAAAATGTAAGGCAAGGTTGTCTTAATGCTCTACCATATCAGAGCGATATTAACGAAGATGGAACCTTTGACCCCGAAATCATGAAAGAACTGGAGACACATGGCGTCGAAGACGATAATAAAGACCATTTGAGATTTACCAGCAGCCGGAAGACGACGATGGAGAGAAAGGAGATGATTATAATTATAAATTTTAGTTTTTGTACCCTTCATTCCATTTTCTTATTTTTAATAAAAATGAATGTATTGACTGACATTTTTTAATAAAAAGATTAACTCATAATTTTTTTTCATCATGTAAGAAGTTATTGATCAGGTTAGGATTCAAATATAATGCCTATATTTTCATTAACAATTCTACAATTACATGGGCAGGTAAGTGTTGTCAAATAAATTAATACTGAATATAAAGTGGATTGGTTAGGAAGAAAATGATAAAATTCAATATAATAGTATATAAACATTGACAAATATTTGTAATCATTGATTTATCGGTAGTTCATAAACTATATATGTCGCATTTTCGACCGGAAGCATCGGTTGACCTGAAGTAATCCTGTAACAGCGCTTCTCCGCCCTATATCTCGAAAAATGTTCACCGTATGAAAACTTTTTTCAAACAAAATTTGTAGAGAATTTTGTATCCTACAATATTGGTAATGTATATAAATAGTGAAAAGCCCATAGGAAATGAGATATTTATAAAAAAAAAGCAAAAAAATGATTTTTGTTACCTTTGACCTTGAAATTTGATAGTTGCGTACACCCACCATATGTAGATTTTAAGACAACTTTTAGGGTGTCAATCTACAAGTATTTACAGACTTACAGCTGGGTATCTCGAATTACGAGGTAAACTTACTATAATGACTGGACTATTCCTTGTTTGGAATTTTCCCAAATTTTTTGTTTATTGACGGAGAAGTAGAAAGCCAAACTGATCTCCTGAAGTTATTCCCTTTCAATTTGAATTAAATTCGTTCTTTCTTTCAATATACAGCAATGCGACCGAAATGAGCTTTATTAGAATTTCACAGAATCTCCCTGTTCCACAGAAACCGTAATTCGACTTCATTGTAATTTACTAAAGATAGAGGAGTACAGTATAAAATCTGATTATACGAATTCCAAATTATTACAGCTACAGACAATAACGTCCCCTTTGAGAAGTTTCCATCTTTATAACTTCATTTTCTGACGCTGCGACTAAATTACCTTAAGCCCTTATTATGTCTCCTTAATGCAGTCATAAACATTCGAAAATCTTGTGTAGTAATTTGTTATTTAGATTAGGCGACACATTTCTTGTGGTTCAATTATTTAACAAGATTGTAACTCATCGTTTGGTTTGCATATACGGAAGTCAAGATGAGAAAAGCATACAAAAAAATAATTATTGATTCAAATGAATTATTTCTGTTGAACAATTTTTGAAATTTCGGAATGGTGAAATAAACCTTCTATTTCAAACAAAACTACTGGTTTATTGATCAATAGTCCGTGAATTACTTCTTTTTTTGGACGAGTAGAAGAAATTCTAGTCTGCTAGTCCAAAAAACCGTTTTCGTACGTGTTGTGTACACTATTTTTTGGCAACTGAGTAGAATAACAAATCAGTGGAACATTTCCTCATTATATTTCTTTGTAGAACAAAAGTTTTAATTCTTAGTTTTATTAAATATTGGTAATCGTACAGAAGATAGATACTAACAGAAACATTAAAATTCTTATTTATATCAATATTCATTTGACAATTCAAGCAATTGCTGATATTGAAGAGATTCAATATTTTTGAAATGCTTGGTATATTTGAATGACTTTTGTGAAATTTCCGTTCCACATCGATTGCTTTCTTCTGATAATTTTTGAATGGTCTCGACAATTTTAATTTTGTTTGTGAGTGAATTGTTTATATATCCTTGAACTACAATGTTCGACTCTCAGCCACCGTGCCTTTTCAAATTTTTTATGTTTCCACCATTATCAGCAAATAACGTCGCTGAAGTTCAACGAATTTTGTCATTTCTAATCCGAAATTCACAATGCTGTGGATACCAAAAGACTGAATCTGATCTGAACCTAATATTTTTTTTTGTAAATCACGAATAATATGTTATGTGGAGTATGGTATGGTGGTAAAGATAAGTATTGTTTATATATACAATAGCAGGTTTTCTCGCCCAATTACAACAAATGTTCCCTCAATATGTGTTTTATATCAATTGACATTTGTGTTAATTTTTCCCGGTGTATGTAACACCGATTGAGCCGATGAATGTTGCAACTTGAAAATTAAACAAATCAAGCAGATACTTTTAAATCCTACAATAATGATATTTTGTTGAGATTACCTTTATCATTTCATTATTAGCTTCCCGAACGGTTGCCGAAAAAATAATCATTAGTTTGAATGTTTCAGTTTATTAGCTTAATTTCATTATTTTGGTTCAATTGATACTAAGAATGCACATTAATTTGAATTTGATAATAAGCTGCATGTACGGAACCTGCAATGTCCTTTCCATTTCAGAAAATATACGATCAGATTTTTCATCTGTCTTAAATGGATTGAAAGAATAGTCATCCGAACTGAAGATACATAAAAATTTGGTGAAAACGCTTACCCACTTGATTAACCTGAGACTGAATTGGTGCTATTCGATTCAAGAGTATTATTCAAATTGGAATTTCCTCAGTTCATATCATTTGTTTGTTGAAGGGAATGTACTTTTTTCATACAAAAAATATACATGCCTAGATTGAAACGAGAACAACATATAGATGAAACATTCAGATTTGCTCATGTTGATGATCAATATTTGGCCCCCTTCTCTTTATTATTTATATTAAAGATTTGCCAAATCTGTTCACCTCAAATATCGAGACAATTATGTATGGTGATGACACCACATTTGGCATCATTATCAATAAAGGGGAGTGTCCTTCTACAATCCTTGGGGAAGTTATGGAACAAGCAAAAACCTGGTTCTTGACAAACAAGCTCATACTCAATGAAAAAAAACAAATCTCATTTTTGAATCCAGAATATCCTACAATGTAGAAAACGACCTAGACATGCTGCACACAAAATTTCTGGGTGTAGATGGGGATGTCAGGCTATACGAAAAGTTAAATAAGTTATTAACCAATCCACTGCAATAACTACTTATTATGTACTGTTCGAATCCATTATTAGATATTATGGCTTGTCTCAGTTTCATTTAAGTGTTATATTTGTCATTCAGAAGGCTGTAAGATCTATTATAGGAGCTAATTTTGAAGACGCCTGCAAACCAATCTTTAAAACGTTGAAAATAATGACACTTTACACTTTGATAATAATTTTTGTAAAGTTACTGTATGTCAAACAAAACATTAGTAGTTACTCTGTTGTGTCCGATATATCTAGACGATCACTATACTAGAAATAAAGATAATTTGATTATACTTCAAACGCGGTTACTAAGAATGGACGATACTATAGAACATTTAAAGACATTACCTACGGAGAATCCCCTATATGGTATTAATGACTTTTTTCATTCATTCCCTGGACCATAGAGCAAAGATGCCGTGCACGATTGTATGTATGTACTGTATTATTATTTTTATTGCACAGTTAAGTATCTTCTGAAGATTTTATATTTTATTTTTTGAGCTTATGTTAATTTTATCGTATTTTGTGACATGTTCTAAAGCTGTAGCTTCGTTATGAACCAAATAAAAATTTGAATTTGAAAATAAAGTTTCACTGTAGACGGGCTGAAGAATGATGTTACAGAAAGAATCTCAGAAAAATTGATAGTATTATTTTTCACTTGTATGTCGAGGCTGAAAAAGTTTTCTTTTTTCTCTTTGGAATTTCATGGGATATCGAATCCAGTACGTCTGTTTCATGAGCAAGATAAAAATTCACCAGAAATTACGTTTATAGAACTGATTACTTGAAATCAATCAAGCTTCGAATTCCTTCATTTTCCTTCCAAAAACTAATAGTGAAATTAAATAATAATAAATGGGCTGGAATGAAACGAAATTCACGCTAGTACCATAAAATGAGTAGAATAGTTTATCTTGGAATCATCAGTATGAATATATTCAAGCTTTGTACCTACAAATAGGTGATAATAATATATTCACAAACTATAGTGTAGTATCTCTCCAAACATACTTTACATATAAATTCGAAGAAATACAACAGGACATTATCTTGGTAGAGTCGGTTGCAAGGTATTGCTTGGTCCTCAATCCCACTGAACATTTAGAGGTTGAATCGCACTCCACCGATTTTTTCTGAACGCCAACTATGAGAAATCGGGTTTTTACGTTTTCATTGTCTCACGCTGCATAAAAATCCCCTGCAAAATATTCCATTTCATTGCCCAAATAAGTTTCACGAAATATTGGGGCGGCCATCATTGTTTTAAATATTCAGTTGATGAAACATCAATCCAAATGTTCACAACGAAAAAGTATTTTGCCGAAACTTTTGTCGGGAGCTATTAAGTTCATTTGTTTTCAAATTATTCAATTATCAACTTGGAAGTTGATTGATATGGCTTGGCTTTTAGCATAAAATGAAACTATGGAATATGGGACACTCGCTTGGTCTATAATTAAACACTTAATGACGTCATTGGTTAATTAAAGAGACACATGAGGAGATGCCAGTGTCTGTAATTATATTAACATTGTAATAAAGCTGATTAAAGCAACAAAAACCGTTCACAATGACAGGAATGCATATTATGATATTTTCACGAAAAGAATTCTAAAAATAGAATAAAATAGTAATTTGTTGAAGAAGATGAACTCCATGATCGTTGAAAATAGCTGTAACTTCACTGAGTTTTTCAGTAATTGGTTCACGTAATATATTAGGAACTTCATTGAAAGGCTACTAAAATATTATTCTTCATTATCGCATTATAATTATCATTTATTTATTCAACTATATTTATCAATCATTCAATTCGAGATATTAAGAGGATCTAACAAACATAATGAGGCAGTAATGATATCTTCATTAAAATTTACACATTACACAGGGTGTAACAAAAAGGTCATAAATCGAAACACATACTCTGGGGTCAAAAATAACTTGATTTGTTTTAACTTTCCTAAATGCAAATATCCACACAAAAAAGTTACATCCTCTGGAAAGTACAGAAATAAAATCGATTTCTTCCAACATTTCATGAAGTGTTCAAGATTTTGTGATGAAAATGGATACATGTCTTTCTTATCGTAAGTGCATCTTTTTCATATGAAATCACGAAATCTGTTCCTGGTTCAATATATCATTTTTGATTTTTTTTACCTTGAAACACTTTTACCAAAAGCCATTTTTCATTGAGATACAGGCCATTTTTCATTATCTTTCAAAAATTAATATGGGCCAAAGAAAACCCTCACACACAAAAAAAACAAATAATCGCCAAATGACTTTTAAACTCAATGTTTGGACTGACATTGTAAATAATAATTCAATAGGACCAATATTTTTTCCAAATAATTTAAATGGTGCAAATTACTTACATTTCTTACAAAATGAATTACCAGAATACTTGGAAGAATTAAATTTAAAAATAAAGAAAAATATATCGTATTTACAAGATGAAGCTGCAGCTCATTTACTTACGAAGTTAGTGAAAATCTTTTCGGTCTGTACCCTGGACGATGGAGCAAAGGAGGTCATGATGCACCTATTTCGTGGCCAGTCAGACGACCAGATCTTAGCCATATTGACTTTTGCTTCTGAGATTTCATAAAAAAAGACGTGTATTCTGTTGGACTAACTGGCGAACATCAAAAGAGGCATCGAATCGATTTCGTGAGAAACCTATGAATTTCCAAAAAATTCAGTTTTCCTTTTTAAAATGGTGCCGAATGTGTACATATTTCTACATATTTATTTCACCTGCAAATAATATGATTACTCAGTTATTGTAACTAACTTTTTGTTACTCAAAATTTTTGCCGCATCTCGATACGAGTAAAAAATAGCTTTTCGAAAAAGTGCTATAAGGTAAAAAACTTACTAAAACCTGTTATAGTAGTAGTGGTAGGTGATGAAATGTTGAAACATTTCATACAAATTAAAAAAATACAGGGTGTTCCATTTGAAAAAGTTGATCAACATCTGTTTGAAAATGAATGAAACTTGATCGTTTTTACCGAACACCATATGTAATATTTCCAAAAGTTGAGGTTCCAGAAATTATCAGAGTGATAACTATTCTTAAAAAAATCCACTTAATTGCCTTAGACATGCGGGTGGTGAATTTAATAAATATTGTCTGCAAAATAGGTTTTTCTGGAATAACTTCTCAACGCCGCAATGGAAATTCGAAAACAAAAATTCCTTAGAGTTAAAAAATATGGAATTGAGTGTATTCATATACTGGGAGTTCTATATAAAAAAATATAACTTTAATTGGCTATGCTCGGCTAAATCACCCAGTATGCGAGAAAATAATTTTCAAAGATAATATTTATCGATATGACCGCAAAACAATTGAGCAGTTCGAAAAATTGTTTCTTCTGGCAGCAATAAACCAAAGGAATATTGTTGACTCACCCTGTACATTCAGTAATTTATATAATAAGTTCAGTTTCATTTTTGTAGTTTCACTTTTCGAATACATTTTGTCATCAACCATTACTGTTATTCAGAGTGTTGTGATACATCAAACTCTCAATTGTTTACAATCTTTCATTCAACTTGCAATGTATGACTGCATACATGTTGAGTTTGGATGACAATGCATGAATAACTAGATGACGCCATTCCACATCCAATAAAGCGTTTTATCCAAGATGGCGGACTATTTTTATGAACTCTCATATGATATGAGTACAAAATGAAGGAGTTTCAGGGAAAAAATAGCAGGAATGACAAATCCAATACGACTAGGCATTCAAGATGCCTGACTAGTTCTTTATGCGCCCCCATAATATGGGTAACACACGAAAGTGTTTGCAAACAAAAATATGGAGAATGGAATAAAGTCGGTGTAAATCTAAAATGACAGACTTACGAAGATGTTGGACTGTGTTTTTTATGCAACCTCGCATTATACAAATATCTAATGATAAAGTTGAAGGGGTAAAATTCAAAATTGCGGAAAACAATATAACCACTATACCAATTTTGAAAAGTTATAGTTTGACAATGTCCAGCGATAACCGAAAAATTAAAACTGAATTAATATCAAACAAGATTTTCACGAACAAGTTTCATGCTTGGAAAACTATATTTTGAAAGAGATTTACCTGATTTAACACATGTAACAAGCTTTTAACAAGCTTTTATATGGATTTATTTGTAGTAAAATTCACTTTCTTCATTTTTGAACAAGTTGATAATATGCTTGTTTCGAAAAACGTACACTAATAATTCATTTGAAATATTACAATATTAATGAATTTATGTCAATTTTACTCACAAGAGGTTGTAGATTCACCTTACTTGACAACCGATTTTTATATTTGTGCTGTTGACCAAATTACATGTATCATTTGTATTATGATACTTTTAACGTTCTTGAAATGTGTTCAATTAGTTTTGGTCCTTCATGAGAATTTTCATAATTGTATATGAAAATATAGTTTTGTTCGTTTCTTTTCATATTTGTATCTTATAATTATGTTCATATTATGTATGCTGTTTTTTTTGTTTACACGTCTACAGGTCGTTTCATTTATCATGTGGTAACATTTCTATATTCTAAACCATAATAGATACGAAGACGATTGAATGGAAAAAATACAATGTCATCGGGAACAATACAATGGTCGAAGAAAATTTACGGGGACTCTCGCTCTTTTCGAGTTATACGGGGAAAATAAAAGATGATGTTTTTTTTTCCTCGAATGGACTTGTTATTTCGGAGAGTATCAAAAACTATGAAGATACAATGTTATTGCATTCGAAGTGTACTGTGACGATGTAATAATAAATATTTGATAAAATATTTCGTGTCATCATGGGCACCATCAACTATTTTTTTAAATACGGATCTGCCTTTTTTATTAGAGACATTGATAAAGCAATAAATTCACAATTCAAGAGTATATTACATTTGATATTTTTATAGCGTGTCATTTGAAGTAACTACCATCGCCAGAGGCAACCATTTTAAATTACGGTCCTGTCGTCAGTTCTTTTGTAAATTGTTTGGATTTCTCCAAAACATTAATTCAGACAACCAAATAAATTCGACAAAACATAATTCAGGTAGGTACAATCGTCTTCGGGTGATAACAGTTATCACCCGAAGACGATTGTTGATACTAACAATCGAAACGTCGTGACATAACTTGGTTTGAAACATCT
Source organism: Leptinotarsa texana (assembly GCA_015342105.1). Taxonomy (NCBI): domain Eukaryota; kingdom Metazoa; phylum Arthropoda; class Insecta; order Coleoptera; family Chrysomelidae; genus Leptinotarsa; species Leptinotarsa texana. The sequence continues at coordinate 16,859 of WOGN01006048.1, forward strand.
TTAATTATTTTTTTTTTCAATTTGTTTTCAATTTTGCTAACAATAATTTTGTAATCTTTATTTTTTTCACCTTTTATCAATATTTTAATTTTTATTTGTTTGGTTGTAGCTTGTATGTTAATTTTTTGTTTTTGTTTGATAAAATTGTTATTTTCGGTTGATCTTATTAATTTTGTAATTCTTTTCAGGGTTTTCAAATCAAGTTATATTAGATTAGACAATGGAAGTCCGAACTGATGAAATACACATATTGAATTGTTTTTCATTGTTCCATTCAAATGTGAGTTAATGGGAAGATAGTGAGTTTATGATTGTGGTACTGATGGATTGTTCTAGAAAAATGATGATTGCCTAGGAGTAAATAAATAAACAAGGTATTGGGTGATATAAATAGATTTCTTTTCCCTTCCTTGTTTTATGATATTTATGATAGGGGAATTCAGCGAGTTTTATTGGGAGTTTTAAAGTTCAGTTAATTTCGTAAATATATAGGGGAAGTTAAATGAAGTAATTTTATGGTTAGCCAGTTTGATTTGCTCGAAACTACTTCATGTTTCGGTTATGTCGGTTAGTGGGTTAAACATACAGGGTGACAAGTTAGGTGAAATATATTGAGAGGTGTTGAAATTCAGGTCTTTATATAAAAATCAGGAGAAGTGAAAATAATATTGTGTAAAAGCCATTGCTGTCTAAAAGGAAGTACAGAGAAAGTACAGATTTTTTTCGGGAGTCTAACATAGAAAATTAGTTCAGGCTGTATTTCAGGCATCGAAGAAGCCACAAAGGTAGGAGTTTTTATTGATTTTTGGGTATTGTGTTGTTTAAGTATATATTTTTATTTTAAATAAAATGGCAAACTTCTCTCAAAATAATACTAACGCTCCAAATATGAACACCATGTCTCAGTAGGAATGATAGTGATTACTCTGGATGACTTTCCTGGAAAGAATGCCGGCAAATATTTCCAGAAATCAAAGATGCGACCGAAGTTAAAGGAGTGGTCGAAAGATCAAACGTTGAAATTATTCAAATTTAAATTGCCATTGGCGAAGCTTACAATTTTTTTTAAGTCGGAACCGGATTTGGAAACAGTAACATTTTTTGATTTGAAAACGAATGCCTTCAACATTCGCACTCTTCACGCTACCCGGAGAAAGTCAATACAATGTCAGAAGGTGTTACCTGCAACATGATAAGGATGTCTCATCTTTTTGTACGCGGTTACGGATTTTGGGGGCTAACTTGTTGAAAGAAGATTTACAAGGGGCGACTCCCGAGCAAGAGGTGGGACTCAAAAAGAAAAATAAAGATTTAATTCTGAGCTAGTTCAAAATGGGATTAAGGAAGGACATAATGAAAGATACAGGGATTTTACTGCTACAGGAATCTGATGTGGATTTGGAAAAAACAAAACGGTTGGTTAAATTACAGGAAACGAAACCTTGGGGAATGCTCAAGTTATTTTAGGAAGGAATTTTCTGTCGGCAACTGAGGCTCACATCATCTACGGTAGAGAACAGGGACTTAACCTAGGTGGCACGCAGGTGAGATTTCTCTCACAGAAAGAAGAGAGGGTAGGATATCAGCTTGGCGAGAAATGAATCGGAAGAATCAATGACGTCCCGCACAGAAAAGAATATACCAATAGAATACGGCAGATGGCACAAGGCAATGAAAGACGCCAGGGTTGTAGTAGAGATAGAAGCGGAAACTGGAACAAAAGCGGAAGGTGGAACAAAAGCGAGAGAGATCCGAAGACTTCAAAATTTGCATGGAAAAGGTGGCTAGAAATGATGGAAAATTTTTTCGATGACCGGAAAAAAAGATAGTCCAATAAATGGGCGTAAGAAAGAGATGTTAATAGCACAAGAAAAGGCCTCAGAAGCAATAATTGGCGGTAGCCAGAAAACAGTAGATATCCTGAGGAAAAGCGTGGTAAAGAAGACAGTAGATAAACTAAGGGGACACGAGGTCGACAAAAGAAAAGAGAAAGTGGAAGTCACAACGACATGTGAAGTCAAGGAAACAAAAAAAAGTGATAAGGAATCAAGAAGTCATTGAGAAGAGTAAGGGAGACATGATAGGCAGATACATGAAGGTGAAACTAGCAATGTGAAAATTAGATTGAAGAAGAATGACGCTGAGGAAGCAACTGAAGTGGAAAAGAAAAAAAAAATAGAAATGGATGGTAGTATGGACCCAAGGAGAAACTACCAAGATGAATTGGAAGTCTATGTATTAATGGAACAAGAAATAGTTGTGCCAGGCCGGTACAAGACCATGGTACCCCCATTTTGCAAAGGCAGAAAGAGGTCATGTGGCGAGTTGTGAGCCAATCGACTTTTGAATTGAAGGAAGTGCGCGTTGCTAACGTGGATACAAATAATACAGTACGACTCTGGATTAAAGTACTAAATGTGTTCACTAATGGCATCGTACTGGAGAAGAATCGGACAATTGCGAAATCGATAATGTTAGGAGAAGTAGAAGAACAGTTCGAAAAAAAACGAGCTGTGAAAGATAAGAGTAGACAAGTAAATAACCAGATACAACGAAAGAAGCAACAACTGAAGGAAGTACAAAGTCTGGTACGGAGAATAGAAGAAAAGGCTGTCGCGATACTGGAGCCCAAGGAAACGATGGCGGACCCTGACAGCGAAGTGAATAAGGTACAAAAAAAAAATGCTTTGTTAGAAGACGTACCGATGACGGAACCACTGAAAACCAATCCAGCTTTCGATCGGAAAGAAAAGGAACTGAAACAGTTGAGCAACGCTGGAAATGAAGATAGAGGACAGACCGTAATAGCACATTCAGAACGAATGCATGAAAAAACAGAACCACAGAGCCAGTAAAGCCACACTACAAGAGATGGAAAACCGATATTATCCTGGAAGGAAAGAAAATTGAAGATATGCCACACAGTAGCGAAATTATAGATGAAAATGAGGATCTGAATGCTGCCTGGAATGGGGAAAAAGATATAGCCAAAGATATAGCCAAAAAGGAAAACAGCAGAATACGAGAGAACAGATGGAAGAGTCGGAAGAGAAGAAGCCAATTGCTACTAAACCAGGGGAGAAATTTAAGAAGAAAAATCCGAAAAATAAGTTGGAACCAGAAAAATCAGTTGATGGGCTGAGCCAGGCCTGGAACAAACCCCACCAGGGAAACTCAAAGTCACGAAACAGTACTTCAAAGTCGAGATGGGAGACGGACAGAATGATAGAAAAGAGAGTGTACGCCAATACGGAAAAGGCGAAAAGATCGATAAATTCAACAGGGATATAAAAGAGCATAAGTTCAGAGAGGGAGACGAAGTACTGATACAGACAACGACAGAATTTACAGAAGGTTTTCAGGGCCACGTCACGTGCTGAGTGAGAAAATGTGGAGGAAGGTAGAAACAAGTAGTACATGTGAAGAGGATGGTGGAATCAGTTGGAAGATTCAAGGAAGAAGAGGATGAGGGCCGAAAGCAAAAACTCAAAGAGAGTAAACAAAAGTATACCACAGAGCATTCAGAATCCTTCATATTCCATCTTCTTTTATGGGGAAAGCAAGATAATGGAGGGGGATAACCAGAAGAAGCAAAAAAATAAACCCATCAGGACACCGGCTGTGTGGCCGCGGTATATTTTGATCACGTTAGACCCAACTATGGAGGAAAGTGGAGAAGAACAGTACACGAAGAATCATTTATAGACGAACCAGTCTCACTACGATGGTCAATGAGTGCGAAGCGACCACCAGATTGGTGGACGCCGTGAATGGTACATGTTGAAATGAACGCTCAGCAGATAGAAACGCTTGAATACTACTGCCGATGAGTATCGACCTTGGGGTTAGGAGTCTCACTGAACGGATACACGGTAATAGTATTGATAAATCAGGTGAAAGGTACAATGATATTAAAGGCGACAGGAAAATAGAGGAAAAATGGTTATTTTAGTCGGATGGCAGATTGAGGAGGGCAGATTACCGGCCTTAACAGGTACTAAATGATTTATGAACCGTGTCTTGACACATGTTTTGGGTTGGTAGGCAACCATCCCTGTTTAATCGACAAAGAGTAGAGAAAATTGTTCAAATGGGTCGGAAAACCAAAAGTAGAAATTTAATTCACGCCT
>WOGN01006049.1:0-12703 GCA_015342105.1 Leptinotarsa texana
ATATACTTACAGTTGGCAATCCTTTTTTTCTTTTTTCATCAGCCCATTCAATTTTTTGGAGTATATCTGGATTTTCCTTTTCAACATGTCTGGCAAATTTCAAATTGTTTTGTGTGTACTCATGACCGCAAAAAACTCTGGTGCTATCAGGAAGATTGCTCAATTTCTCAACCAAAGCTGAATACATTTGTTCCGCTGTACCCTCAAAAAACCTCCCACAACCAGCTATAAACAATGTGTCACCTAAAAATTATAAAATCCAAATGTTATAGATATGTATACAGAAGCTTTTTGCAAATCAGTTACATGATTAATAAAAAATATGTTTGTTTGAATGTGGTTGACACTGTTTATATGGAATTCAAATAGAGAGAAAAAAAAACGCAAAAGTCTAGAACATTTACAAGTCAAAACTCGGGATCTGATTTTTTTCAATAGAAATGTTTGATATGGTTAATGTACTAATTCAAATGCAATCTCTAGAACTTCAATACTTTTCTTGACACGCGTTTCACCAAGTTGGCGTCTTTAGTTTTATTAGTCTCTTAAATACACCAACTGAGTTGGTGAAACGTGCTTCGAGAATAGTATTGAAGTTCTAGTTATTGGGAGAAGTGGATTCTATTTAGAGGTAACAACATTAGGAACAATAACAATAAGTTATTCCAGGCATTAATTCAATTTAGGTGAGGTGATGGTGGTACCAATTATAGTCATCATCTCCTGATGATACTAACTTGGTTAGTGAAGCATGCGTCGAGAGACAGTATTTTATTCTGGTGTGAATTTTTTCATCTTTTCATGATAGTTTCCAATTCAACCTATCAAGGCTAGATTCAGGAAACGTCAAAGTAAACAATAAAATTGCCTAAATTAATTGATGATCTTAATACAACCACTAATAGAAATTGAATTAGCTGTTTACTACAACTCAATGTTAGATTACAGTGAATCATTCAACACTAAGGATGTAATGATATTGTATTATAAGCTAATGATTATTTGTTCAACTAGGCAGAGTAGTAACAGATTTACTGCCACAACTAGCATTTCATTGCCAAGGCAATGAAACTAGTCAAGGCAGTAAATCTTTTCATCTGCCAAGTGAAACATATAATCTTTTATGTTTGTACAGTGTGTTTAAATAATCAAAATGAAAAATTATACTACGATTACAAAAAGCAAAATGGATTATGAAGCCAACGCAGTAATGTTGGAAAATTCAGACATTACTATAAATATTAACAACGATCATTAACATTATAGAATTTCATCAGCTTACATTTTTGTTATGTTCTGTTTTGCGTTCTATATTTTGATTTTTAATTATTAACGTTGGAGTTGAAATTATAATAAAATTCTGAATTAGAGTTTTTTTTGGGTACTTAAGCAAAGCAAAATTTCAACAAAAAGAAAAGGTTATTTTTTAACATATATGCATTATAACATAATTTTTTGCCGAGGCATCAAAAATGTCACTTCTATGAACTATAAATGTCACTAAAATTGATTTTTAACGCCAATCAGGGAAAAACGTACTTTGTTTTCTGCTGTAGTGCAGTCAGTAAAGTTAAAAGAATTTATAATTGATTTCAATATATAATTCCGAGATATCAGAATATTGAAATAAAATTTGTGAGCCACAAGGATCAATTCTAGAACCTTCATCATATCATATTATCATAACCTCATTAATACTGCATTAAAATAAAGTCATGAATTCAAAGACTGGATATACACTACTAAAAGGCACTGACAAATTCGACCATTTGTAATAATGGGAAATTAAGAAAACCTATTTTTTTTTTCTTTTTTACTCACAACCAAAATTTTGAAATTACTTTGGTATATTTTCTTAATCAAAAATTTGAATATATTCTTGAAAATGTAAAATCCCATTCTTTTCTTTACCATTTTTTTTGTATAAAATTGAGTATTACGATTCGAATTTTCTGAGGTGGAGTAAAATGAAACATGGCCGTCATGTATATTGTGTAAAAGATCTAACCTCATATGATTAGGTACCTGTGAATACAGCAGGGGTTTGTCCAGGTGCTGTAAGATAGTAACAAATGTGTCCAGTTGTGTGGCAGGGGGTAAACAAACATTCAACATTAATTTCCCCAATGGAAAATTTATCACCATGCTTCACTTCATTTGTCAAAGCACCAATTCTCTTGTCTCCTCCAAATACTTGGAGAGCACCCGCAGATTTTTTCACCAATTCCTCATTACCACCTGCATGGTCCCTGCAATTATGAGTTATAGTTAGAATTGCAACCTCTGACATAAAATTAATATAATTCTCTGTAATAATCACTTTTTCTCAACATGCTTTTCGTACACCAAGTTCAGCATAATCAGGAAATGACTAAAACTAGTTCACTTCTAGTATAGGGAAAAGTGATTTAATTAGATAAGTATGTTTGAAAAATTTAAATGAACTTCTATGAAGATTAGGGTCATAAATGAAAAATGCTTGTTTTTGCTCCAAAAAAAAATATTGTTAAAGAATGACCTGAGAGAAACAGTTAAGCAATTTGCTCCTGCAAATTAAACCAGTGGGTTTCATCATATGATATGTTGAAACAAATATTTTTGAACATTAATGAAATCTAACAGAATACTATAGCTGGAAAAGCATTAAAAGGGTTAGTATAATTGTTGCCTATTTTTTAAAAAACTCACATTTCAGATCAAGAAAAAGGTAATTTTATACAACTCTCAACTTACTAACCAATGATGATGTGTAGTTAAAACTTTCGTTAGATTTACTCCTTCTGCTTTTACAGCTGCTAGTACTGTATCAGGTTCAACGGGATCAACAACTGCTGCTTGCTTTGTATTTTCATCTGTAATCTGAAATTTCAAAACCAAATATTGATTGAAACCTCTAAATAGACAGAAATAAATTAATCAATACAGAATCTGCTGAAGTTTAATTAATAGCAAACTGAAAAGTTCAGTCCCTAAAAAGTTATTGGATATTATAAACCACCGAAGATTCAAATTTTCAAAACAGCTGTTTCAGAAAGTGACATTTCAATTCTCAAAACACAAAATATTCACCTGTAAGAAGCTTCCCTGCCAGAGGAAATATACCTACTTTCATCTGAGGTGATAACATAAAGGGGTTACTTTCTGAAACGTTAGTCATTTTGAACTAGCTAGGTAGTATTTTATTTTTTCAATCAGATAAAAAGGTCAATTTAAACAGCACACTGTTCACTTACTGGAGGCTGAACTGAAAAGTTCAGCCTCCAAAAAGTGCTTGGGTATTATAAACCACTGAAGATTCCAATTTTCACTATGTCACTTACAAATCATTTATATGAAGAGATTGACAAAAATAAATTATGTTCTGCCACTATTTTTTGATCTATTGAAGGCTTTTGATACAGTGAGTCTTAAATTTATAAGCGATAAACTGTTGGTGTTAGGACGTCCATCCAATATGATAAATATATGACAAATAGAAGCATGGTAGTGAAATACAATGGTTCTCTCTCACATACCCAGGATGGCAAACTTAGTCCGGCCGTACACGGACCACATATTTGCAGTTGTGGCGACCACAACATTGTGGTCACGTTGACTGCACTTCGCGGTTGACCCAACCACATTTTTGTGGTCGATTTGCGGTCATATAAACCGCACTTGCAGTTGAGGCAAATGACATAAAAAATTTAATACTGTGAGACCAATATGAGAAAAAGTACACCACGGTGTACGCGGTTGGGTACGACTGCAAGTTTGTGGTTAGTGTACAGCGGATGCCGCGATGACATCTCGGCGGAGATCAGCAGCAAGTTGACTGCAGATGTCCGTTTTGACTTTTGTGAACGCCCGTGTACGTGTAGCATAGCATTTCTTATTGGGGGCTTGAGTTCGCTGGATCGCGACTGCAATTGTGTGATCGATCCGACCGCAAAATGTGGCTCGTGTAAAGGGCGCTCCTATGCTTTGGGCAACGAAACGTTTCACCTTCCCATTTATTGGATCAGTAAAATACTTTATGCAAAACAAATAGTTGAAGTCAGATCCCAAAACCACAGTATAACTGAACCAACACCAGACACCACATTTTAGACCCACCTAGGTCTCATCAGTGGTGCATGGCTCAACTTAGAATGCATTGCTGGACTCAACTGCCTTTGAAGTACAAAACTAAGAAAGAAAATGCGAAAAAATATCCTTTTAAGAAGACACCTCCAATTGAATCAACAGAACACTTTCCCAGAATATTATTTTAGGTTATTCCGTGAGTTTTGTCCCTAAAAAAAAACAAAAAAAGCAACCAGACACTAGGCAATGATAGTGCAAAATTTCGTTTCGGAGATTTTTGCTTCGAAGATGAGCTCCGAAGTGGTCGAACCACATTAACCTACTCAGCAACTTCTCACCAACCAACTACTATTTTTTTTAGTATTTTGATAATTTTCTCACCGGTAGAACCCACCAATCAGGACCTTCGTTGACTTCATCGAATCACGAGTAAACGATTTTTATGGTGACGGAATTAAACGACTTGTGTTACATTGGCAAAAATACACTGATTGGAATGGCGACATTTTTGATAAATTTATTAAGTATTCACTGTTATATTATCATAAACTTTTCATGAAAATAAGAATTAATGAATGTGATACTGCAAATGCATCAATTTTTTTTTAAATTTGTAATCTGAGTATGCCATATACATCAAGAAATTCTAACAGTCACTTGATTATGTATTTATTTCAAATAGGTGTAGTTTCACACTAACAACTTTCGAGTGATTCAACACTAAATATCACTCTCATAATATAGGTTTTATAAAATATTCAAATAGAACCACTTACACTTCCCTGTGGGATGATCACTGTATTTTCTCTTGCCTTATTATATCACTTCGTACCGCATTTTCAACTAGACTTCCTCGATTTACGCATTGGTAGTGTTTATATATGGTAATGAAGTCTCTTGGAGCCTATAGGAAAGCCGTTAGAATTCTCTGGAAATCGCGAAGCGCCAGTTGAGTTGGGCACAATCTTGGGCAAGTCACAATTGATTTTCGACGACCAGTGGCGACGGCGTTATTTTTTCAGGGGATGCTTTACGACAATATCATGTTTTGCTAATAAATTGATAATAAATCATAAACATTAGGAGTATTCAATCATTTTCATAACACTGGATAAGTTTCTGAGTGGACTACAGTGTTGCTATTTTCACTGATTTTTTCTTCCATATTTCCAGATTGAGAGAAACTTAACAGAACAGAGTGTAATCTATTATAGATTTCATCACTTCGAAAATTCAGAAAGGAGTGGGAAACTCTTACAGATTGAAAGTTATAGAATAATTAACAGTCTCCTTCCTTGTAGATAGAGGAGTATGACAACTTTCAATTCTACAGGAAAGATAACATGTTTGAACGAGTTATTCATTATACTCGTATGGCATATTGTACTTATTACTACGAATATCTAGAAGGATTCTGTTTTTGAGCAATCTCTGGAACCAGCATATTCGTAGTTCTACAAACGGAGGGTTATTTATTTCATTTCCTCTAAATATTTTGTGTCGAATATTAGCTTTAATTGCTATCATTCCATTGTCTATGTTTACAGGCGTGAAGGAATACAGAGCCAGTGAATCTGGATCCAACTGATCAATTCTCATGGCTTTAAGTCGACGGATTTGCACGACTTTTACCAAAAATATATTTTTTTTAAGTTGCTGGTGGAGTATGGAAACTCCACCATGTATCATTACCTGAGACGAACTTCATGAATCATCTTGAATTGTCCACTTGGTATTTGAACATAGATTTATAATCAGTTGTCTATTGTCTAATATGATCGTCAATGAACCTGCAAATGACCAAAAAATAGTGATTTCAATTACTCGCAAAGAGGGTCACCTAACGTTAGTTTTGTCCTCTCTCCCGCCCCCTCTCGTCACTCGCACATCGCAGTAAATAGCCGATTCGCCACGCAAGACCTCTTCGTAATCGCGCTGCCGTACGTTTTCCAGCCAAAGCCAAAGCTCGAATTTACGACGCGATAATCGCTTTATTCTCGTCTCTCATTCACCCAGCCACCTACAGAACATTATTTTATATTTAACGTGTTTAATAACACTCGGGAATTTATAGGGATCGGACAGTAATTACGGTTCTCTGCCAGAGAGTGATGACTCGCCAACTTTCTTCACTGGTGGCATGTGGGATTGGTCGAGGATGGGTTGGCGAGGTGATTTTTGGTGGTTTTTGTGTTCTTCTAGTTCTCGATTCATTTTCCTCTCTCTCTGGAATCTCCACTGACATAAAATCAAAATTAAATACGCTGCGTGCTCTTTAAAACTAGATTCAATAGAAGGTTTAGTCTGACCAACATATTTTTGTCGCAGTTCTAACAACGTCAATCTCAGAATTCACTGATAGTTCAATCGACCAAAGGTTTGGTTAAGAAAAAACTTTACCACCAAATCTATATGTATCTTGGAGAGCTAAATCCGTCGGCGGAAAATTTTCCAGAAAATTCTATCTTGAAGAAAGTGAGCCCCTATCAAAATCCCAATCCAAATATTGATACCAGAACGTTCTTGGAAAATTATATCACAATTTCGAATCTATTTCTATAATAAAAGTGAACATTGCGACTGAACATGCCATTATTGGTGATTTTTTTCATCCCCCCACGTAGTTTGGAAACCAATCCTATTATCAATGCGGTTCTTCCTCACCAATCATCTACAGAATTCAATTCTACGTATATGGTCATCAGTTTTTAATTTATGCACCTTTCCAATTTTTGTACTTATAATTTTTCAAAAACGTACGTACGATAGTTTCGACATACCTGAATATTCTTCAATTTTTCGCATTCAATTAACATTTATTAACATATCCAAGAATATCGGCGACATTTTCTTCATAATCATCAACATGATTTGACCATGTTCTAAATTCTCCTGAATTTCATTGCTCTTTTCTGAAATAGTTCTTTGTATAGTTTGATTTGCATTTCTTTGACATTTGGCATAGAGAAAAATGAAATCTACCATTTCGTCGTTGGTGAATTCCATAATTTTGAGATATTTTTTGTACTCGACTGATTGATTAAACTTAAAATAGTTTGGGAAATAAAAGTTACGGCATTCTCCTTCTTCATCTCGAAACAAAAAAAATGTGGGAATCTTCTAAAGAAAGGAAGAAAGCAATCAATTTCAAAAAAGTAACTTTAAACAATAATGTATAAAATTTCATTAGTTCAGACTTTCATTGTCTGATATTACATAAAATGATTTGAAATCCCTGAAAGAACCTATAAAGATGAATATGAATTAGAAGTGAATAGCTGAAAATAACAATTATATTAAGCAAAAAAAACCTGAAATGAAATAATAGAGAAATAAAATATAAGTAAATATAGAAAAATTGAACAACATATAATATAAAAAATTAAAAAATTAAAAGATTCCAAACCAAGTTACTTCACAACGTTTCGATTATTGGAATCCACAATTGTCTTCGAGTGATGACTGGACTGATTCCTCCGAGAGATGACTATTTATGGGTTATTTGAATACTTTCACGAGTACGGGAGACGACCGTTTTGCGGGAGTTGTCCATTTTTCGCTTGATGATGGGTTTCCATATATTGCGTATCTCTACGCTAGCTTGGCTCAATACGTTGTTGGACAACATGTAAGCGGCTTCTTTGAATTTTCTTCCAAACCAATGTTCCTCTCTGTGAATGATCTCAGTTTGGGATCACTCGATGTTATGTTGATGGGTCCAAACATGTTCTGCTTTTCCTGATTTGCTGGTTTCTCTTCGCTGTGTGCGTTTCTTGTGCTCGGCAATGCGAACATTCAATGGCCTCTTAGTTTCACCGATATAGGATTCTCAGCACTCACAGGGTATCCGATAAATGCAATTCTTGAAATCGCACTCCGCATTTGGACACAATTGTTCTTGAGAACCTGTATTTTATTTCACTATTATTTCATTTCAGTTTTATTTGCTTAATATATTTTCAGCTACTCATATTTAACTCATGTTTTTCAGTTCTTTCAGGGATTTCAAATCATTTTATATAATATCAGACAATGGAAGTCCGAACTAATGAAGTTCACCATGAAACATTGTCAATCACCTTCAAACAAAAATGATGTGTAGATCATGCAAAGAAGTAACTTTCAGACACAAACTGGAAGAAAAAGCCCTTCCGAAACAGGTAGTTTCATATAAAAATTGAATTACACGAAAAAAAAACTTTTCGAAACAAATACTTTTATATGAACTCTGAACTATACAAAAAACAGTTTTCTCTACTCAGTTTGCATTCCAAACATTCGTTATGGAATTAAATCAGATATCATCCATAGAATTCATACACAATATAGTAAACGAAGGTGGTAAACTCTCACTTACAGGGAACATTGTCATCCTCACATCCGATGTTTCATCGTAAGATACTCGCCTCATCAGCTCTTCATTACCAAATCTGTATAACATTATATAAAAATCACTCAATTCATTTATAAAATTACGGTTTTACGTCACAGAATGTTTATATTGAGAATTTTGCATCTTATTTCATGAGAATCTTGGTTGGTGCTAGGTTTTGTACTGATTGGTTACGTTCCCATTCATATTCAAATCACCAAAAAGATCAATATCAAATAATCATGATAATATAAATATGGTTAATTTTTCAATGAATATTGCTCAGATATCACAACACTGAATGTTCTGTTCCAATAATTATGACATTCTCCAACGGATTCTGATAATCTTTATGGCACATATTTATTCTTTTCTGGAATATTGTTCACATGTCGAATTTTTTCTTTGTTATTTCACAATGAACGCATCTATCAGTAGAATAAAGTTTGGTATATTGTAATATAATCTTGAATCTATTGCAATTTAGACGCCAATATTACATACATGTAGTTTTTGATTGATTCAGAGTTTGAAAATCTCTTTACAACTGAATAATAAGTACGTCCCTGCTTCGATATTTCGTTCCCGGGTGTTTGACATCCGAATATTGAATTTCGTAGAAGAGCAGGGTCTTTAACTCAGATAAAACCCATTTATCGATTATTCTATGTGCTCATCTTGTTTGCTCTGTTATGTATCAAAAGGTTCTGCAATCTTTGAGTTATTTGTTTTGATGATAGTGTTGTACATATCCTTTGTCCAGCGATACGCGTCAAGATTAGGTCAGGTTCAAGAGAGCACGTTTAATATTTATTTTTCTGTCAGTTCTGGTTTGATGAGTATTCAAGGTGACTCAAATAGTGCTGTTTAACGATTAATTTGTGCTAAGACATTGGATGTATTATACCACGAGTTACACATTCTTGACATTAGGTAGTTATTTTCTGAATCGACTATACTTTACATTCTTTAACGAAAAAAATACACCATGAAACCGAATCCTTCTTATAATACAAGGACCTTAATATCAAGCGATCTTGTTATACCTAGGGCGAATAAAACACCCACTGCTTTATTCGCAAAAATCTATTACATATATAGGGCCAATATCATATAACCTAATGCCAGATTCAGTCAGAACAACTCACGGGAAAAATCATTCAAAAAAAAATCAGAAAATGGCTACTTTCAGAAAACATACAGATTTTCTATGAACTTGATAGTTCCCACTGATTCATTCTCTTTTCTAAAGTGCAAACTATAGACTTACCTTTATCCTGATTTATGACTGTTTTGTTTTGTAAATTAGCATTATTAGAAGAAGTTGAATTAGAGTATTAGCAGGGTGTACCTTTTCAGCTAGTAATTGATTGTTGCACTATATATAGTTAAGTACACCTATAGTTCTCAGAAACCCTATATGGAATAACGCATTTTCACAATATTTGTTTACATTATAATACTTTATACCACTGTGAAAATAATATATTTGTTATTCTGTAATTCCTGTAGTACATTAAATAATATCATTTTTTACCGTAGTATGCGCTGGTCAGGCCCTATCCCCGAACCCCCGATACGTTCGGGAGGGCGCGCCAGCATTATCAACCAACGACCACTTCCCACACCGTGGGGTAAGTGGTCACTAAGTCCGAGAATCATGTGCCCTGAGCAAGCGCAGTGAGGCGAGAATGACAGCCTTCTGCATCTGTCTGGCTAAGATTTCTGCCTTAGTGCGGCAAGTCGGTATGATTTTAAGATTCGAGAGTAGAGAGGGAATCATTCCACCAAGGATTCCAATAATCAGAACAACCATCTTGACAGAGTGGTCTGGATAGAGTCTGCGGAGTTCGAAGAGTGAATCTCTATATTTGATTCGTTTCTCTTCCTTTTTTCGGATGAAAGGAGCTGAAAACTCCACGACAAATGTCGTCTTGCTCTAGAGGTCTAGAAGACTACATCAGGCTTATTAGCTTGTTTGAGCATGCGGTGCGGAAAATTCGCCACTTTTCATTTCCACAACGGAATCAATATCCCCCGGATCGTAGGGCAACACCGATGTTTTGTCAATACCGTAGATGGTAATAAAGTACTCTTAGGGCTGCGTTATGCCTATGGATATAGGCAGAGACCGCATATGCTGGACATGCTGACGGCAAGTGCATTTGGTTTTCGGGCGATCAAGCGACTGCGGTAGACTAAAGTGTTGAAGACAACAACCTGGCAAGCCGAAGTGAACTCCTCAGTTTCCTACTTGAGCCCACTCGACCTGAGGAAAGCGAAAGTCATGCGCTTTGATAAGCCAAGGTATTCACTGTTGTGAAGAAGACCCCATGGATTGGCCTATCCTCATTGTTTTGCCGCACAAGTAAGGTGAGCCTTTTGCTGAACGGGTTCCAACTCGGTGACAGAGTTGTGGTCACCTCGTTCAGTGTCGAAAACTAAACCGAGTTCATCAGCTGCTCGGGCAGCTGCCCAAAAGAGAAATGCTCTAATTCCAGTTCTCTTATGGTCGCGGACCATGTAGAGAAAGGGGGCCGAACGACTCAACATCCAGCACCATTCTGACATGTAGTCACTTCAAACTCAAAAGTTCAGGGCCTCCCTGTTGTCGAGGGAAGTACAACCCTGCAACAGACGATTTGAAATGCAAAGTACTATGGAAATGCATCATTTTTCAGGTCTTTACGTCGAGGTGATAAAGCTCCTTTCGAGCTCCAAACGAGTAGAGTAATATTGGAATGGCAAGCATATTAATTGCAGCAACTTTGTTCTTTCCCGACAGTTCAGATTACCAGATCTGTCGGTAATCGGAATCCTAGGTAAGTATACGTCTCTCCGGCATCCAGATGCTGTAGGATTCGTCCATCTACAAGATGCATATCCTCTACGTAGTCCCTGTATCGTCCTTTTTTGAAATGGACCATTGCACATTTGTCTATCCCGAATTTAATACCGATAGCATGCGTGTACTCTTCCACCAACATCAAGTACTGATGGAGATCCTTCTCTCCAGAGACATAAATGTCAAGATCATCCATATAAAACAAATGGGTGACCTTGTGCCTCCTTATCATTATTATTATAACAGTAAATTGTAAAATGTTGTTTTTCAGTTATCAATAGCTAGAAATGTTGATATCAGTGACGTCATAATATGAACTGGCCATTGAAAAATAAACATTGACTCCAGCAACTTATCGAAAATGAAGAGATACAGGTCATGGCATTTACGTCACTCATATCCTTAACGCCAAATGTAACGTTATTCTTTTTCAAGTGAAAATTTTGGGATTCGATTCGTCTCATGGTGATGTGACGCTGAGGCCAGGACGGTGTGTGATCAGCTGGTGAAATATATGTGAAAGTGACGTCACTACCAGTCCATATTATTATATCTATGGTTGATATTTACTGTATACGAGTATTCTCAGTGAATTTTTCATTAATGTTAATTGAACATTATAATAAGCACCTTTCTTCAATTTTTCAAATCGTCTTTTTCTGGTCTTAATGTTATCAATACGGTTAGTATCTAGTATTTTTCATTCATCTAATTCATTTTTCATTGGTGACCAATTCCTCAATAATGTAGACAGGATGTATCAAAGGATCCGGTATTTATTCAGGTTATCAATATTTGCGTATTTGCAAATTCGATTCGGAAGGCTTATCATTTATTCTTCGGGTTCACGGCCAAACGAAAGAAAAATCTGATTGTTTAATCATTTCCGTTTTTTAAAGTCAATGTTTATCATTGTGCAAGTTGAGTCTGCTTTCGATTTCTGCGATATTTACATAAATGTGTTTCCTTAGGTTTATGTAGTGTATCGATGACAGATTTTATGGTGATGTTCCTGGAATATTATTTAGTATGGGTAATACATTTACTTAGAAAATACATCACATGAAAAACAATTTTATTCCAATGCAATGCAGTGTTTCTGGGCGAATGACATTGCGAGCACTCGTTACAAGAGTTCTGCAATGAGTTTACAACTGATGTTACTTTTCAGCCAATTGAGATAACTCTTCACTATGACAAGCTAGAACGGAAGTGGAAGGATGAAAAGTAGCTAAACCAAAGGTGGTTTGGTGAATTATCTACAATAGTGGGTTATAGATAAGGTAATCAATAATTCAAGTACTGTTTACATCTTGAACATGGCTGATTAAATATTATTTGTATTCTACTAGATCTGACCCTATCAGTTCATAACAACAAACGTAGACATTATATGGAATAGTCATATTCCATATAATGTC
>WOGN01006050.1:0-14403 GCA_015342105.1 Leptinotarsa texana
GTTTTTTCGTTTGCTTGAAAAAGTTGCTGAAATTTGATCATTTTAAATGGAACACCCTGTATATTATTGAAAATTCGGAAAGCTGCTGAAATTTGCTTCCTTTCTATGTATATCATATCTATACCTAAATAGTCAAGTTTCGGACTTATGAACATTGTGTTCTACTAATCTTCAGAGTATATTCGACCGTAATTTTTTGATCGCACTTATTTTTCTTGCCCTTACAGTAATATACGAAACCTTACTCTCTCCTTTTCTATCTTCACTAACTTATACCTGCTCTCAACTTCCGTTCGCCTCGTCCAATCACACTTTTCGTAATGCTCCAGTCACGCATTCACCGGCTTAATCCCCAAGTCATGCGCACCTAAATAAATTTTACTTCGAAAACCAAATGAGATGAACCTCCATTCGAGGTTTTAAATGTAACAAACTGTTGCACCACAAATTCTCTAGGCTGAAATAAAGTTCAGATCGTATCAATAGCGTAAAGAAGATCCGTTGAAATGTCTTCACAAGGATAACCCATTCCAGATTACCTTCATTTAGTACGTCGTGCATCAAGATCTGGGTTTTGCTTATGAAATTTAATGGTCGCATACCTTATTATTACCCACACGATAATCTATACACAATATTTAATATTACACTGCAAATATTAACCGAGCCTGATTACTGTAATTTCAATAAATCACGAGGATAATATATTATTAATATTTTGCGTTGGTGGGCACAAGTTCTTCATTTATAACATTTTTACTGACAGAGAGTCTATTATTGTTATTTATCCTATATTAAAGTTGGTAATTATTAGTATAGTTAATTGAAGTGAGGAATTTTACCTTAGACAAGTTAGTTAGAAAGGTCTCAGATTTTTTTCGAAGCGTTACATTGCAAGAGAGTGCAGTCATACATGCATAATTTGCACAATACCAATTTCCTTGCGAAATCGAAGGCTTAATCAACATGGTTTGTCGTGAGACTGCTCTATCAAAAAAATGCGTAAATTAGAAAAATAATGAGTATTTTCAATAACCTGTGAAATATAAAGTCAAAGGTCATGTTGGGTGTTATACGAATATATTAAATAATAATAATGAGAGAAGTGATGGGAATAAAAAGATGAGTTATCTTTTGAAGGATATATGAGTGTCATTCTCTTAAGAAATATTCCTGAAATATTTCAGAAACCATTTAGGAGTCGGAATCAATTGTAAATGATGACAATGTTTTTCACAGTAGATAAATATTCACTAATCAAAATACGAGTCTCTTATATGATGATTTCATTATTTCAAAATTGTTTTGGTTAATTTCCGGGTTATGCCGTGGTCTTCTTCGGTTATAATCTCCAAACGTTTCAACTGTAACTGCGGTAGTCATCTTCAGTGGCGTGGTCGAAATAATCTTCTTGACTTGTTAACTGAAATATATTGAAATTGTTTCTGCTATATATTACTTTCCCGATATTCAATTATTATATGCGAACTGAAATATACGGTGCCTTGATGTTTTATCAATTTTTGTTTTCATTGAATAGGCATTGATTCCCTGAAAACTCATCAGATGATTATTCTCCATTATTATGCTCCAAATTGATCTTATTGTAACAATAGGTGTATAAGTGAACTGAAATAAGTGGTTATTTAAACTCCTTCATGTATATATTTTCTCTTCCTTTGACAGAAGTATATCACCAACTTTCTTGATGATCACTACTAGCCATCTCACTCTCACACACTAATTGTTTATTTATTGAGAAACAATCATACCACACTGCACATTCCATTATTCAATAAATGATGATTTGTGAAGTTTTATTCTGTACTATTTTCAGGTTCTCTGTATTGATTTGTTCGTTATCGGGTGAATTTGTATCAACTGTTTGAATATCACTATCTGGTTTGGATTGTAAATTTTTGACATCAATGTAGATCTTTTGTTAACAATTGAATGTTTGGTTATTCTGGTGATATTTACGATTGGCTCTTTCATTTCCATTAGTAGCTTGAACAAAGGTAATTATCATCACCAACCCTCTTTTCAGTTACTATCATAGTGGAATGTGTGTTTTAGATTTGAAATTCTAGGAGGATTCTAAAGTTTATCAACTATAGTTAATTTGATTCTTGTATATACTTCTACTGAATAAGTGAGCATTTTTCATTTCGGAACAGAGATCATTCAGAGTTCATATAGCGTTAAAATCCTCAACTATAACACCATTTGAAGCTTCTTGATCCAAACATATATGTTTCACTAAAATATGCAATTTTAATAATTTTTTATTCATCGCTGAGTTCAGAATGTTCATAATGAGTGATACACTGTGATCACGAGTGATCACTTCAAGAGGAAGATTTAAAAAAAGTTTCCTCTTGAAGATGATCACTTCGTGATCGAAACACGTGTTGAGGTGTTAAAAATAACGGTTTGGTGTTGGGATTGACCTCCAGTTATATTCATATTGAGTGATTAGTTTTCATCTATATTATGACACTATGTCATGGATCGTTGTTAATTTCATTCGTATCAATGAAACTGTAGGAAGTAAGTGAAGTAAATAAGTTTCTTCAATTATCAAAATTTGGGTTTTGGAAAAAACTACAGCATATCGTTCCCATCGGTACTGGACAAGACAAATGATGTGAATGCGGTATAAGTTGGAAATGTCACAAAAAGGTGGTAATTTTTTCTCAAAAGGAATTATTTTAACAAAACAGTTTTCATAAGAAACACCAGCAAACTAATCACTTTAAGGAGAAATATTGAGTTGATGTCTATGAGAAATTTTCACTTATAATAGACCAATGGATATAACACATAGAGCTTCACAAAACATAAATTTTCCTACAGAAATAACGAAAGAAGAAAATCATACTAAGATATTTTACTCCGGACATTTCGAACATGATGCGATTGCGAGTGTATCTAAAATGTTTGACTAAAATAAATTGATGGATGTAGCCGTTACTACATGGTGGGATATCAACGTGAAAATTGAGAAATAAAACCTTTCTTTACCACCTGTATTTACATTTACCACTTGTATTTGTAACTAACATTTTCAAGCGTTTATTGTATTCGTTTGAAAGTGTCCGCAATAGCGTTAGTTACAATTACAAGTGGTGGAAAACATTGAAAGTTTCAATTCTCATTTTTCATAAAACTATAATTATATAGATTTGACTCACAATGGTGAAAACCATATCGTTGTTGTACCTAATTCCTCAAGGTTTAGAATATCTCATTTTGATTTCTCTCATGATTTTATAACTTCCTGAAATGATCTCAAGCTTCTTGTCACTTGAAGCTGGGGTTTATTTAAGATTTCAGCAAAACTAACCAAGTATTGGATTATATCCGACATGTGTCAGTGCAGGATTATTCACAGGATTTGTGGTTAGTCACTTCGTTCCTTTTCAGCCTAGTTCGAGAAATGATACTCTGAAAGAATTAGATTTTCAGTTATCGGATATCATTGACTTTATGTTGATGATGGACACTAAGAGCCTAAAACCGGTGTGTTCCAATAATTGAAAATTGATTGCGGCAGTTGTATCGCCAACAGCATATGCAGGAATAACTTCAGTGAAGAATCCTGCACTGACACCGGTCGAATATAATCCGACAGGTGTCAGTGCAGAAAACAACTACTCCCCCGGCTAATACTCCTCGTGGTATTAGCCAGGTGTCAGTTCATCAACCTACAGTGTACCTAAACGAATTATTTTTTTACTTTCTTCTCAATTTTCTCTTGATATTGAATGATATAATTGGATAATCAATTATTTTTGTCATAGATTCCTTTCTCAGTTGTTATTGCTGAAACTTCAAGAATAATAAGCAAAACACATGTAATTATCAATATTTTTGTAAATAGTACAATACGCTATGTAGCGGTTTGATATATAGGTTAATGGTTCCCATAATTTTCAGTAGTCATTGTACAAGGAATATTCCTCAGTGGGATTTTCGACACCGAATGAGTTTCGGGAAATCTGATTTCTTTTAAACGCATAACTTGTCCCCAACTATTCGATTGTGTTCTGAATTTCAATGATTAGTTATGAGCAATGAAGGACAGTGGTCATGTCATTCAAAGAAATTCTCCAGTAAATGCTTTGTTCCGCAAATGGCTAGGAGAGCGAAATGAAATGTAAAATAGGTGAATGAGTTTCTTTATTAATTCATTGATGCAATGGATAAATGTTACTTTCTAGATGTAACCATTACTTCGCAATAGAGCCAGCCTGAAAGTTGGTGTGTTACCTTTGTAAAAGGAGGATCTTACCTTCAGTTCCTGACAAAAGCTCCTCTTTCATTCTTGGATGGCACAACAAAAATATTGAAAATAAATTTTGTATTTTCCACATTTTTTTCGTACGGCTTAACACCTAGTTCTATGATGTTTAATGCACTACGAAAGCCTTTGTTATATGTTTCAATTATTTTTTTTATTTTTCAGACTCTTTTCGAATTATAGAGAACGCGTCAGAGCATTCTAGGAACAATAGAATTATTTTAAAGTCACGAATAAAAGAACAAATCCGAGCTGATGAGTTAAATGGAGCCCAAAGTACTAAATGTTTCGATTGCTACTGCGGACGACATCATCAGTAGTATATGCATTCACTACGAAAACTATTTCAGAACATTCCAGAAGGCCGCAAATGGGGAAGACAGTGTTTCGTGTCGAGTATGAATTGAAGAGAAAAAGTGTTTTTTTGTATTATTCGATGTTCATATGCATATTTCAAAAGAGTTTTTTCCCTGTATGATCTGCATGCCTTTGTAGATAATTGATGTTGAAATTGATTGCTTTCTTCCTTTCTTTGATAGAATTAAACATTTTTTGTACAAAGATGAGAATGAAGAAACCATAACCTATCTTTCCCAAAAATTAATCTCCTCTCGGAATATACCCCTTTCAATTCATCCTAGGGTTGGCATATCAAAATTTTCCAGAAAGTTTTTGAAATTTCAAAAAGGTATTCGAAACTTTTGGATCGATCCAAAAAATTCAAAAGTGAGCATTGTCACATTCTTTTTATGCCGACCAGTTTCAAACCCTGATCTTGAACACCCTTATGTACTATTGACTCACAACCACTATAGTGAGTATTGTGACTACTATCCCATAGTAGCACTATATTGTATTGTATTGATCTGCAATGTTCCTTTCGTGTGAATATGAACTTTGGGCTACTGATAAATACTTTTCTTGTACATTTTTCTATAGGTAATTACCCTACTCTAGAATTCTAATGAAAGCACTCCGTAATAAAAAGTTTTCCTGTAAAAGTGTTATCTATATCTCATCAACCGAGAGCTGAAATATCTATTAAACTTCAGCAATTCGTTATTACGCGTAACGAACATATTTGAAGAAGATATTGTACAGTACAAATAAATTGTTGAAAAATTGTTTCATAAGAAAATGCGTTTACTATACAGAAATTCAGATATTTTTGGGACAGAAAGCTTTTGGCTTTCTACTTCTCCATCTTCATACAAAAATGTGAGAATCTTCCAAAGAAAGAAAGCAAGCAATCAATTTCAAAAATTTACTCCATATGAAGATATAGAGATCATGCAACAAGGTAACTTCTAGACACAAACTGGAAAAAAAGCCCTCTCAAAACACATATTTTCATATAAACATTAAATTACACTAAAAGGAAAGTATTTTTGAAACAAATAATTTTATGAGAACGCTGAATTAAAAGAAAAAACTTTCCTCAATTCCAAACATTCGTTTGGAATTGAATCAGATATCATTTAAAAAAAGTTAAATTTCACTCACATGAAACATTGTCATCTTCACTGGTAGACATTCAATGTTTCGCTGTAAGACACTTGACGTATCGGCTTACCAAATACGAAAATCATCACAAAAAATCACTCAATTCTTTCATGAAATTACGACTTTCCGTCACGGAAAGAGTTGAATCCACTCGTGGCATCGATGACATCACGTAAATAACATTCTTTCATTTATTTCATTAAATCCCAGCCATAAAAATCTACTTCTTCATCTTGATACAAAAAATGTGAGAATATTTCAAAGAAAGGGAGGAAGTGACCAATTTCAAAAATTAACTCTATATGCAGATATCTACATCATGCAAAGAAGTAACTTTCAGACACAAACTGGAAGAAATAGCCTTCTCGAAACATCTATTTTCATATAAATATTTGATTACACGAAAGAAAAATACACTCGAAACGAATACTTTTATATGATTTATATGAAAAACACTTTTCTCTATTCCGTTTGTATACCAAACATTTATATGGATTTGAATCAGATATCATTCACAGGATCCCTTCACGAAATAATAAATAAAAGAAATACAATTTCACTTTCATTGAACATTATCATCCTCACTTTTCAGAAATTTCAGTAGATTCACGTAGCTACATTATACTTTTTACTTCTACACGATACTTTATTTTGAAGTGAAATTGACATATGAAACTATCAAGATGGCGACTGGGCGCATTCTGGGAAAAAATTAAATGGAAAGGGGGGTCTTGTGACACATATTTTTGAAGCTTCTAACAAATGCTTCACAACTCCAGAATAAAATGTTAATATCTTGAACTACTACAAAATGGTGGAACTTTCAATAATTGCCTGAATACATTGACATTCAACAATATAATATGTGTAATAAGCTTTCGACCTGGGGGCTTTTTCTTATGTACACTCCCGGTAATTGTGAATTTGGATACAAGTTCCGTCAAACATTTTCTACAGATAGAACGATTCGGAAAACGTTCATTGAAAATATTTTCGGTCTCGTGAAAGTTACGCGTCGCACCGTAAATAAAAATCACTTAAATTTTTTCTTCGAAGGGACGAGAATTGACCACTTTAGAGATTGTTGACATGGTACCTTTCTGCTAGTAAAGCCGAAAACTGAATGAAAATATTCTAACTGAACAATGATGTTCATTGTAGTAATGACATTTTTTGTCGTTTTCATAAACAAAAAAAATAACTTATCAAACCTTATCGGGTTGTTGGAATTCCCATGTGGCAGATAAAAAGGGATGTATCTAAAAATATCGATATTCAGGAAATTATTAAATGTTCCGCCATTTTGTAGTAGGTGAAGATATAGTCTTCATAGTCTAGGATTATGAAGCATTTGTCAGGAGTTTCAAAATAAAAAGTTTCAAGTATCTCAGATACTTGAACCTCATAATCCCGCAATTGGGGCTATTACATAAAAGATAACGACTCGTTCTTCTTAATCCTGTCACCACCTAATCGCATACGCATTATATAAAACATCCTTTAATTCAGCGCGAAGTCAACAGTCAAGTATGCGGAGAAGGCTATATTGGCTGAAAGCTGCCAGGACACTTTGTTTATTAAAAGCACCATGCTCAATATATGGTCCGACTCCTCTGAACGCTGTGCCGACTGAAATAGCAAATTTACGGCACCCAACTCGATAGCAGAGATGCACTAGCCAATTCGAGTTGGAATAAAGTAGAACTATGTCAATTGCCACTGTATCAAATAGGGCTCATATCAACATAAAACTTGAATCCTACGGATTTAGACGTATTACAATTGAGTTATATCTCACAAAAAGATAATGAGCGGTCAACTGTGATGAAAATGAATCTGGTTTACAAATAGTTAAATACTAAATGCCTCAAGGGTCGGTCTTGGGACCTACTTTATTTATAAATTATATGTAAATGATATGTTGTATAAATCACAGCCTTCCTCGTGCATTATGTTCGCTGACGATGTAACTGTGAAGAATCTGAATCAAGGAAAGACCTCTTATGGTGTTCTATCATATCAGTTGAATAGGAAACTGACGAATAGTTTTTAGCCAATAATTTCAAGCAGAATCCTACTGAAACACAAAAAATTAGTTTGTTTGAAGGTGATTGACAATCTTTCATGATGAGTTTCATTAGTTTGGACTTTCATTGTCTGAAAAAGAATAAAAATTGATAGCTGAAAATAATAATTGTATACGGCAAAAAAGACATTTCATTGATAGTGAAATAAAATACAAGTAGAAATAGAACTATTCGAACAATGAAATGAAAATGATTCCAAGCCAAGTAACTTCACGGCATTTCGATTGTTAGTATCCACAATCGTCTTAGGGTGATGACTGGACTAATTCCTTGAAGAGATGACTATTTATGGGTCATTGTAGTACTTTACTTATCTCCACTCTATTTTTTTCGCTTGACCGGTTTAGTGGGAGATGACCATTTGGCGGAAGTTGGCCATTTTTCGCTTGATTATTGGTTTCCATATGTTGCGTATCTCTACGCTAGCTTACCTAAATACATTGTTAAACAACAAGTATGCGGCTTCATTGAATTTCCTCCTAAACCAATGTTCTTTCCTGTGTATAATCTCAGCTTGAGACCTCGATGTTATGTTGATGGGTCCAAACATGCTCTGCTATATCTGATTTGCTGGTTTCCCCTCGTTGTGTATGTTTCTTGTGCTCGGCAATGCGAACATTCAATGTCCTCTTAGTTTCATCGATATAGGATTTTCAGTACTCACAGGGTATCCGGTAAATGCAATTCATGGAATCGTAGTCCGCTTTTGCTGGCCTGGTTTTCGTGAGGCTACTACGGATAGTGTTTCCGGATCTGAAGCAGGTTCTGATGTTGTACTTGGATCCAACTCTTCTTATCCTTTTCGATAATCCTCTGATGTAGGAAAGTGCAAACTCTGGTTGGGACGGCTTCTCTTCCTTGCGAGGCTCCTGCTGTCTTTTAGCAATGTTTGTTCCACTATTGCTCCATAAAGTATTAGATTTTCGTGGAATCCTCTGAATCAAAGGGGTGGAAAAGCCAAACTTCTAGGGTTCACATTAAAACCGCCTCTGAAATGACATTGTAACATCGATAAACTTCATAACTAGTTAAACCTCTTAGGACAACTCAAAAAATTAATAAGCTCCATTTTTTTTGAAACAGACTAGTTTTCTCCATTTGATTCCCATATCTGTTATGGTACTCGTAGACGGCTTTGGGGTAACTCCACTCTATCTTCTAAAATTTTTAAGTGTCAAAAAAGCTGAGAAGATAATCGGCAGTGTTTGTGATTCTTACAGAAATCAATTCAGTATATTGAAAGTCATGATATTTTTTTTTTGTGTATATCTGATGGTCGGTAGCCAGGCGGTTCGACGTGGGTGCTTCGTTTACTCACTCAAATTTATTGCCGTGTTGGTCGGTGGTTCAAGCCCGAGTCTGAACGATCGATTTTCACTTGCTATTGTCCAACCCGTGTTAGGAATCACACGTTTAAAGGTAAGATCTCGTTAATCCTTAGCTCGCACAAGTTTCGACTCATGAGGGTTGTCGTTTGTAGGGGTACGACAGCTGGTTAACGGAAAAATTTTCTTTTGTTTATTCATAAGAATATTGAAGAGTACGTACCAATCTCATTCGGAGTTACATGACTATTACAACACAAGAAATAGTAATCATCTGATATTGCCTAGGTTCAGACTTTCTACATCAGTTATTAATTCCCTTGATTTGACGTTGTTCACTAAACTCCCAAATGAGGTGGAAAATATGAGTCATAAAAAATTAAAAAATCGGGCGGTTTTTCATTAGAAATATTTTTCACGCTCTCGGCGAATAAAAACTTTTTCACCTGTATTGTTACAACAATGAGTTATTGGTGTGCAGGTGAATTTTGTTGAACTTATCTCTCATCATGTATTATTTTCAACTAATTTCAGAAGTTATTTTCATATATACCCATTTTATGCTTATTATGCTTGTTTTATTTATCAGCAACCCTATTTATATATTTTTTTCTCATGCTTCTAAACACTGTGTACTGTCATACATAATTATTGTATATGAATAATGTGTTGTTTATCTATCACTTGGCATAAACATCAATATGTTTTCCTACGATTGATATATCTATTCACTGGGTTAATGAATTATTGCTGTTTTGTTAACCACTATAAGTGTCAGATCTCTTGATATCTCAATTGATTTTCAACGAATTACCTTATGATCTGATCACTTGGACAATTAAGGAGAGATTATGAATAGAACAGTTTCTCATAGAGGTTCGAGAGTTATTCAGTTTCTGTTACTTCTTTTCTAGAAAAAAAATTGTAAAAGGTATATTGTTAGGTCTGTTGGTACAAATAATTTATAATAGATATAACTGAAAATTCGGTGTGAAGTGAATTTTATTGAAACACTTTTCACACACACCAAAATTAGAACAGTGTCTTTCGATGCCCGTTTGGCTAAACGAATCAACATCATCAGGAGATGGTACTCCATCACAGATCATAATGAACTATTGTTTAAATTGAACGCAATAGAAGGTAGGAGCGGTAAAAACAGCATCCATAAAATTTAAAATATCAACTATAATCCTGGAAAACGCAAATCTTGCCCACCATTGTGGAGCCGCCATTTTGTTTTTTCCCTTAGAAGAATTCCACGATTCGACGTCTTTTTGCATTTTTTTCAGAAAACAAGTGTTTTGAAGATATTCTACGCATTTCGTTTTCGATAGAAGCGATATGTAATTGGTTGAACAATGACCTTTTATTTCCTTTGTGTGTATGATAGAACATATTGCTTTAGAGAAAAACATGGAGAAAACTGTGGACATCTGAGCAACCTTGAGTTTTCTGATTAGGCAGGAGAACAAGATTAGTCTTATGAAGAAAGCCAGTTAAACGTTTGTGTATACCATTAAAATATGGTGGGCGATTTTTATTACATTCTTTACAATATTCAATGTCTGGGATTGAACGTATGAAGATAAGACTTTGACTTTGCTTTACTTTGCACAAATCTCTTGGAAACTTTTCAAGATTTCTCACTTGTTTCATATAAGTATACTGATTAGTTTTGTTTTAATATATTTTACTTACGAGTGTATTCATGAAAATTGTCATGCACTATCCAATTTTTCATCTTTTTGTATCAGTGGCCGTTAACAGTTATTCTTCTTCATCTCCTTGTGTATTTTCCGGTACCTTATACAACCTTTCTCTGTCACTTTGTTCCCTTCTGTCTATATGTTTTGAATAACCACCTTTCTCACAAACGACAGACAATTTGGTCAATACAATGCCAAAAAAACCCAGGCATCGGTTTTCTTCAAGAAGATAAATGTCTTTGAACTGGATATAATAACAATTCCCCTTCCTGCTTCGATAAGTTTAATGGGAGTTAAAATGGACACCAATATGTGAGGTAAACTGCTTGAGAATGTTTTTCTTAATGAATTTGATCTCCAGTGATTTGAATTCAATGTGAATCACTACTTTCGCACAGGAACCGCGTTAAGAGCGCCTTAAAAATTTTCATGTAATGTACTTCTGCCTCCACTCCTCATTCTAGCTTCATATAGTTCGGTTTCAGACTTCTATGTCTGCCGGCTATGCCAATCGATCTTATTTTCAATATCAATATCATTTGCCAATTATGATTTTCATTAATTTGTTGGTTAATTGTTTCATTTCAAAACGTTTCAATCATTACCCACCGTGACGGTATAGTATCCGCTTGATATACCGGGTGTGTAGCTTTTTTATATTTTAATTCTAGATATTCTTGAAATATTGACTCATGCAAAGATATTTGACTTTCAAAAAATTGATGGATGTAGCCGTTGCTACGTGGTAGGAGATCACAATGGAAAGAGAAATGAAAATTTTTATGTTTTTTACCACTTTTATTTTTAACTAACGTTACTGCAGTGTCGTCCTATATGGACATTCTCAAACTTATACAATAAGTTTATTGTATAAGTTTGAAAATGTCTATATCGGAAGAAACTGCAGTAACGATAGTTACAAATAAAAGTGTTAGTAGGAATTTTCATTTCTCTTTCCCTATTTGACTTTTCTAAATAATTTTGTTACTGTATCTTGACATCTCGAAGATTTCAGCTCGATGGAATTCTTTATTTCCGTTCATCTCCAATAACAAACACGATTCCTTCGTCAGAGTTATTACCTCAAATCAGTTTTAAGGGCACAAGGAGTTAAATTTTGTTTTATCAAATAAGGTTTTCAAGCACTTCGAAGTTGACTGTAGTAACCCTTTGTTGAATGTGACAGTATTTGGGTTATCATTGAGTGCTATTATTGAAATATGATACTTTCACATAAAAGATGATAGTACAACCAGAATTATACGGATTATATCAATTCCATCAAGGAACTGGACAAAATAGTAGCTTCCAACTTGTTTTTAAATCGTAATTTGAAATCATACTGATATGTTGCGAAAATATTCTGAATCATTTTATTGATTTTATGAATTTCTTTCAAGACTGATGACTACTAACTGTGAACTTGTTATTGTACCAAACTAATTAAGGAAAATAAAAACGTCCAAGACATAAATAATGCACTTTAGGACCTATAATATATGAATGGAATGGAATTCGAAAATTATTTTCTATAGAAATGGGCTTGTTTCATGAATTTTGGTGTATAATTCACTTGATAGAAATTTCAAATTGAAAAACAGTGCACTTTGTTGTTGATAGCTTGCTTCATCATGTAGAACATTATTTAAAAAATTCAAAATTTTGCCCCTACCTGGTCTTTACATTCTGGAGCTTTTGTTGTATATTCATAAAAATAAAGAGGATTTTAAACAAAACCAATCTTTTCATGAATATAATACACGCATCAGAAATCATNTTTACATTCTGGAACTTTTGTTGTATATTCATAAAAATGAAGAGGATTTTAAACAAAACCAATCTTTTTATGAATATAATACACGCATCAGAAATCATTTTCACATACCAAAAACACGTTTATCTTTACATCTAAACTCGTTTGAGATTTTGGGACTGAGATTGTATAATGCACTTCCGGAGTTTTTCAAAATTATAACCAAGGAGCAAGTATTCAAATATAAAATATAACAACTACTTTCTGAAATTAGCCCCTATACAATCGATGAATTTTTTTCTTATCTGCATTGATTGCGGATTGTTTTAGTATCTGTTGTTATTTATAAATGTGTATATTATATACTTATATTTAATATCTGTATTTCATATGTACTGACTTGTCCATTTGCTTTTTCAAACTCTTTCAATGGATCAATAAATATTTGATTTTGATTTTGATTTGATAGATACTGTTCTCTACGAACGAAAGATCGAAGAGGTTCTTCAGAAGGGACGATATACAAAGATCGTACGGGACCCTACTGCACCAGTTGAAAGGAAGTTGTACCACATTTCGAAAAAACACCAAGTCTATTTTCCGGACAACAAAAGATCATCACTAATACTGCACCACAGTAAGCCCCTCCACTTGTATGGATTACCCAAAAATCTACATGAAGGACGTTCCACTCAGACCGATCATCAGCTCCAGAGATTCGGCTACAAAAAATTTGTCTAGATTTTTACTTCTCATAATACAACCATTACAAAAAAAATCACCGCCTTTTGTGAAGAATTCAAGGCATTTCGTCGAACTACTAGGGTAAATTGAAGTCACACAAGGAGATCAACTAATTCGCTACGACGTGGAAAGCCTTTACACCAACGTTTTGGTCGAAGAAGCACTCCAAATCATACAGAGTAAGCTATTCGAAGACGGCAACCTTTAAAAGAGAACGAATCTATCTATAGAAGGATGTCTGAAGGACAAATTCTTCACACAAGATGA
This sequence comes from Leptinotarsa texana, assembly GCA_015342105.1. Classification (NCBI taxonomy): domain Eukaryota; kingdom Metazoa; phylum Arthropoda; class Insecta; order Coleoptera; family Chrysomelidae; genus Leptinotarsa; species Leptinotarsa texana. The sequence continues at coordinate 13,692 of WOGN01006050.1, forward strand.
GGGACTGCTAATAGGATCGCCACTTTCACCAGTCATAGCCAACATATATATGGAGTGGTTTGAAACTATGGTCATTGAAGAAGCCTACAAGAAAGCTTGGGTCTGGTTGAGATATATTGACGACACCTACATAATATGGAACCATGGGAATATTGAACTAGACGCCTTCCTGAAACACATCAACAGCATGAGACCTTCCATCACTTTCACAATGGAGAAGGAAATCCACAACGAATTGCCATTCTTATACGTTTTGGTGAAGAGGACCGACACTAAGTGGGAAACATCTGTATACCGAAAACCCACTCACACGGGACAGTATTTGAACCACAAATCCAACCACCATCAATCAACTAAAAGAGAAATTATCAAGACTCTATTAGACCGTGCTTTCGGGCTCTGTAATACAAAAAAAGATCTCGAGAAGGAACTAGACATCATCAAAAATGATCTTCATCGGAATGGTTACCCCAAAGCGATGGTAGAAAAGACTGTGGCTAAAAGACAGCAGGAACCTCGCAAGGAAGAGATGCCGTCACAACCAGTGCTTGCACTTCCCTACATCAGAGGATTATCGGAGAGGATAAGAAGAATTGGTTCCAAGTATATCAGAACCTGCTTCAGATCTGTTAACACTATCAGTAGCAGCCTCACGAAAATCAGGCCACCAAACGCTGACTGTGACTCCAAGAATTGCATTTACCAAACACCC
>WOGN01006051.1:0-12703 GCA_015342105.1 Leptinotarsa texana
AAGAAATTTTACTTACCTAAATACATGTAGGTACTTAGTTTTAGACCAAATTACTTCCCAAAAATGGCCTTTTATTATTATCTATGTCTGTAATTTTCAATTTACTTTAATTATTAAGTTTAATAATCCTAAGATTTGCCTACGCCCATGGACGACAACGAAATTCAGGCAAATTTTATGACGCTTCATGATTTATTACTCTACACTCTTTTGAAATAGACTATAGTACTATAATTGATTATGTTTGCACCAATATTTTTTTAATGTAGTGTAATTCCTTCAGGACTTTGATCGTGTAGCCATTGGAAATGAATACTTTTTCAAAATTGAAAAAAAAATCTTAATTGGAAGGATTCATTATCATACCACCAGTTATTTTCAATGGAAACAACCAACCATTTTTCCAAAATTTTGTCATTTATCTAATATTTTTCAATCTAAATTCATTTAATTCAAATCATTACTATTGAAGTTTCTTATACTATCTATATGTTTGATTTGATTAAATATTCCATGTCCATAGTCAATCATGGTGATCAGTTATTTTGTGGATTTCTTTGACATTATTTGTCATCACTGATTACATATAACTAATTCATGATTGAAGGTTGAGGTATACCTCTGTAATGATTTGAATCTATGCCTTCTAATTTTTCTTTTCTTCCATTCCAGTTATTGGAGAAACCAGACTGTATTGCCAAGACAAGAAATTACATTTTCAAATATTACGAATCATATAATCTTTTGAAACCTAAATAACGGTTTGATTGTTGTCATGTACTTGCCAGTAACATGTTTTTTTTTATCAAATCAAAAACAAATCTGGAGTAGTATCTTCATTGGCTTTGTTTTCTTTAAAGGTTATAGTGCTCCTGGGCCGTGGAATCAAGGCGGAGGCGGAAGTGCAGGGCAAGATTCTTTTGGTAACAATTACCAACAGAGTTATGGAGGGGGTGGCCCTATGAGAAACAATTATCAACAACAGAGACCTGCTCCATATAGTAAGTATTAGTTAATTTTTTAATTTACTTGCTTTCTAATGTTTGTGTTATGTATGTTAAGAATCGTTAAAGCGAGTAGGTAGCAACCCACATTGATGGTGAGTAGCACAAGTAGGTAGTTTGATTATATTATTATGAATGAAAATTTAGGTGGGCCTTTGTGTTGAAATTTATTCTCTTGGGAAGTTTCATATCTTTATAGCAACTTTACCCAAATTAGGAAAAACGCACCACATCCTGCTCATTTTTTCAGGGTATATATTTTAAACTGATTAATTATAATAGTTGTGAGAGGTCATAGTTTATAAAATTCATTGAATACCATGCCACCAGAAATGAATGTTATATAAGAAAACATCTCACTGGAAATAGAGGATTCAAATTAAAAACATATGTATTTTGGGGCTTCCTTCATGCATATAATAAAGTGCATGAAATTCTGTTATATAAGTAAACAGTTTGCATTCATTTGATTACCAAGGTCGTAATTAAAGTATGATGAATGAATCATTTCAACTTCCAAAATATCCAAAACTTTTAAGAATATTGAAAATATATTTATTTGAAGATATGTGTGCATTATTGGACAAAAAAATGATGAAAAAATTGAAGGTCTGCATTTGAATTTTCGAAGTTGAGATTGGCTCAAGACAGACGGCATCCTGTATAAATATTGTACGAACTAAAAATTTAAAAAAATTTGTAGTGATTGAGAATTGTTAGTGTATTTCTTTTAGCAATCTTAGTATTTGTTGTATATGTATATTTTACCTAATCGTGTATAAACTGAAGGAATTCCATTACCAAATAAATGAATGAACATATTCCAAAAATAATCAGCTTTGCCACAATTTAACCTACTCTATATCTTATCTTTTACTAGTTACCTATGCATAGACTTGAGTTTGAATAGCCCTATGCAATATATTACATCATAGGTCAGAAAAATAGTGATTGTTCTCATGAATGTTTGAAACTAAAAGAGGCCCTCTTGGTACAAGTATGACACCAATAAAAACAATGACTAGGTAAAGTCACAGCTCCTTTAAAAAGCTAATGAAAACTGTCAGAGAATACGAGAAAGCCTTGAAATATGTGCGCTTACCCTCACATTTACAGTGGATTCAGGGATAGTATTAGTTATAATATTTTTAGGGAAGTTTACATTGGAGTTGTCATAAATTTTCATGTATCATTGGCCCATTCGTCTATATTATGCAGTGAGTTAAGTTATATTATATTTTGTTATAGATACTGGAGGTTATGGAGGTGGATTTTCGAATGGTGGCAATCCAGGTGGCCCCAGGAGGTTTTAAAACGTAAGTGCACTGATACACTGCTAATGAAAACGTTATTTTAAGGCAGTGCCAAGTGTACAGGTATTTGTACTACTGCTCTGAGAGCATGAAAATACACAATTATAAAATTTTGAGTAAATAATTAAAGTTTTAGAACTGAATGATTATTGAAAAAAATTCGTAATTGTGGAATTGATAAATACTGCACCTTAACAAATAAAAATGAATCATATTTCTAAAATTAATTTGATCCTACTTATAATTTTTGATTGATAGTCAAAAAATGTAGGCAAGTATGCCTATATATAGGAATTTGGTGTTTGTGTAACAGTACATTTAGGATATTCCTTTAGAGTTAATCAACTTTTATTTCTCAACTTCATGGTAGTTTTAGGTTATTATGTAAAATGTAATGAAAATATTAAAGATTTGATTATTCTATTCATTGTTTTTTGTCGATAGGATAGAATTAGGTTATTTTCAAAAGAGGATAAAAATGCAGGTAGGGTATTTCTTTCTTAACTTGGGATTCTTTACATTGTAGTCAGAAAATTGAACATTGTGAAAGTAACTGATTGAATAAGAACAGTTACAAGTTGAGAATGGTCTCACTTCAACCATTCCTGATTTTTTTATTATTGAACTTCCATTAGTTACTTAAGTAACAGATTCTGATCACTTTTATTATCTCAGAGTTATAGTTGGTATTTATTTTCGTTATTAGTCAATATCTTGCCACCGGTCAATTTAAAATTATTTTATTAGGATTAAAAATCTGGTTAAAAATTATTATACTGAAATATATTGATATCGCTGAAAAGTCGGCTCTATCTTGTGAACTATTATCTTCCAAATCCAGAATCAAACCAAATTTTTGGCATCTCTGAACAAAATGGTTGAGACTTTCGTGGCCGAGATTTTAAGTGTCACTATTTTTGTTCGGGTTTGAATGCTGTCGATTTTTGGAAATTCTTCCTGACGTTTCGCTGGAGCGAGTAGCTAGCTTCTTTAAAGGTTCATACATCTTGAACTCATCTTCGATGATTGGGTATTCCGACTGCGTGAAACATATTCATCAGCCAAAGACGATTGTGGATACTAACAGTCGAAACGTCGTGAAGTAACTTGGCTTGAAATCTCCAAATTCTTATTTCATTTTAATGGTTCAATTTTTTACCTAATTTTTCATTTTCATATATTTCAGTGATTTCAAAACATATATTAGACAATGGAAGTCCGAACTAATTAAATTCACCATGAAAAATTGTCAACCACCTTCAAACAAGCATATTTATGTTGATTCAGGTAGTTTGGTGCCCTAATTTCTGTACCAGGATTGTGGGTACATTGTCAATAACATTCGTTGACCGCTTTTCTCCTTGCCGTCATGATGTTTGTTATTCTTGAACTTCTTAGAATGGAATTAATTCCATATTCGGTTGACGTATACAGCTTCTTTTTTTCTTGTTGAAATTATCCCTATTGTCTCCCGTACCAGTCGCCTATGGTGTCCCTGGTTGGGGGCAAGGAGTTCCATGTTTTCAAATAGATTTCTGTGATTTCTTTCACTGAATGCGCGTTCAGACATGAAAACACAAAGACCAGATTGTTCCAATTGAAACTGTGACCCTAGATCACCTTGATTCACAGAAATACTCTTTATGTCGAGTAATATGATATTATGCAGTAGTGATTCTGCAATAGTTTCACCTCTTGGTTTGGGAAGTCCACTAGCATCTCACACCTACCTTTTCATGCAAGTTTGTTTAGACTTTATTGGTGGAAAATAGCTCCAAGAAAAGTATTACAATTTTGTTTTTTATAGAAGCAGTATTTCAATTCATTTTTTTTTTATTTGCTAAGCCTGATAAGATTATCTAAGAACAGTTGATAAGCATCGGTTTTTTATTGTGCACTTTCAAAAATGTTTATATCTGGGAATCGTTACAGGCATCAGTGAAAATGTAGAATGAATGCTAGATTAATACCAACTCTGTCTTGAATAACAATATTAGGGATGGGGCATTTGACAAATTTCACAAGTAATGAAAATAGTTTTTCAATACTTTTTTAACAATAAGAAAACAAATGATGTTTTAGAATGTTTTGAATTCTAAGTCCAATATTTCACTTAGAGACTCCTCGCTTCCACTTTAGGTTCAAGTTGAAATTTTCTGGAATATATTTTTTAGAATTAACAGATGCATAAGGTTAGTTAATCCTTATAAAGAAAGGCAGTAACATTTTCTGAAATGGTCATTAATAATGATTGGGAATTCTGAATTTTTTAAATTGACGAATACTAGAAAAACAAGTTTTACATATCATAAAGTATATAAAGTGGGATTATTCAGGATGAATAACTCTTATTTAATATAATAGCAGATTTTTATCACAGTTCCTGTTATCTATACATGAACTTCTATTATATTAATTGGTTAAGGCTTTCGCGGCCGAGATTTTCAGTGTTATTCATTCGGGTTTGAAGGCCCTCGTAGTTTGGAACTGCAACCTAACGTTTTGCCAGCACGAGTGGCTGGCTTTGTAGGGGTTTATTCATCTTGATGATTGAATAAATCGATAACTGGTGATTTCTAGTTTGTAGGTTGTATTTATGGTGACTTAGGTAGTCCGCCTCTCTTGTTGATGCGTTGCTATTGGCCAAAGTGTTAATACCTGTTGATGACGTAACATTGCATTTCGCTGTTGCCACTTTTAGCATCTTTTAGTATGGGATTCCAAATCCCATTAACAGGTAATAACACTTCGGCCAATAACAACGCATCAACAAAAGAGTCAACATGAATTCAACCTACGAACTAGAAATCACCAGTTATCGGTGAATCATCAAGATAAATGACCTCTGAAAAAGCCAGCTACTTGTGCTGGCAAAACGTTGATATGTAGTTGCAAACTACGACGCCCTTCAAACCCGAATGCAGATAGCTTGTATTATGATGGTGAATTTTTGAAACTTGTCTATCAAAGGTAAATTTCCCAAAAATGTCTCAAAATATATTTTTTCATTTTGTAATTTATTGTATGCGAATAAAAACCAGCTGCATGGCATTCAATAGGCAAAAATAAATATGGTACCGTCAACATGGCCTTACTCAAAATTAGTTTGAATTACTTTTAACTACAAAAAACAGGAACTTTTTAATCTGACTGAAGAAATAAGTATCCAAAATTGACGATTGTTATGCTGCAAAAGCAAATCAATAGTTATACTCATAACTTACATAGATTCTAGGTTATAAAAAAGGAGAGGTAGGTAGGTTTTGAAGACTGTTAGGAACAGAGATTCACAACTGCTAAACAATGTTTCAATGTATATTTCATTCTCTACATCAATGAAGATTTAGTAATGCTACCCAGAAGCACTATTATTCATGTCTGAATATAGGATATTGTTAGGAAGAGCAGAAGTGTTAGTGTAGACAGAAAGAACATGACAGGGATCATTGATGAGGTTAGGATTTAATAGGTATGTATAGTTTTAGATATTGGTAGGTTATTTATGTTTTTGTACAGTTTATTTGCACCGGGTGTTAGGGATACAATCCACCTAAATTATGCCATGCCAAATATATGAGATTGATTTTATTTATGTGTATGATTATTGCAAGTTAAAATATAATTTTTGGTTCTTTAGTATATATTGTATGTTTTCTTTGGAGATTTGAAGTGGGACAAGTGTGTAGTAGTATGGTTTGCCAAATAGAACTACAGAAATACCTCAGAAATAAGCTGTTGATGTTAGGTTGATATTTAGTTTTGCCATGGATACATCCGAATTTCCTTTTTCAATTATATATTTGTTTGTTCTTAACCTTGAAAATGTTTAGCATTATGATCAGAAAGACTTTAATTAAGTCTTACTTACGCACTCACCCCGTCAAAACATTGTCAGTCTGTAATTGGCCAGCAAAATTCTTGAACTTGACTTCACCAGAACATGTGCATGTCCAGCGATCATTTCCGACTTTCAGCATTGTAGCTGTATGATGAACGCACCATGTGACTTTATAACCTTCCACTGAGGTTACTGTGTTTTAGGCGCTCTTTGACGGATGGGTGTATGCCAACATATAGTTCTTAACTCAACCATTATTCTGAACCCAGTTTTTAATTTAAAGAACAACATTTATTACCAACTTATGCACTTGCTCCACTTAACCTTACTTCATTTGACCCTCCATTTCATCACAGACAATGCTATTAGTAGGTGACTACTTTTGTTGTTGACTATTTCAATGAACAAGCCTAGTGTCGTTGATATTCAGTCTTAATACATTATCAGGATCCTCTAAGATATATGTTTTGAAATGGAACAATAAGTAATGTTTTATATCTGAACCTCTGTTAGATATCTCCAAATTATTCGTTTTGAGCTTAAGTTTCAGAATATTATTCTTTGTTAAGATCTTGTAGGCAAGAATTATACTCCTAACACCCTGAATGAACTTATTTTGCAGGACTAATATTAAAATGTAATTTTGAGGTTAATTATTTTAATTATTTTGCTTTCATGGGAACATTTGGAATACTTTTAGTAATCACAGTGCCTTATTTCCTAATATAATTCTATTAAGAATTTTAACTGCATAAAATAGTTTGTCAAAAATTCGCGACATATTAAAACTCCTTCACATTTGCTTCAAAGTCGGTAGTTAATCGTTTATATTATTTTAACTAGGTAGGCAGTTCTCTATGTTGTCATGAAGCATAATTATATGGGTTCCAACATTTATAAATAAGTGAAAGTCCCCGATTTGGAAACAAGTTGTGAAGTTTTGTTATAGTGCTTAACTATGATGATTCAATTATTTATTGAAGCAGATGTTTAGGTTTGAATTATTTGGTTCTGTAATATCGCGCCTCACGTAATACTTGAAGATTCCCATTATATTGAAACCTCTGGAGTAAAATGAATCTATTGAAAGTACTTCTCTCAAACCAGAACAAAAATACCATCTCGTGACGCGCATTTCGCAGACCTGATTAGAATCGTGTGTGCCCGTTGTTTGCTCTACGTAATAATTACAGAAAGAAACCAGTTCAATGTAATTCGTTTACCTAAGTACCTGCATTTGATTACTCAATATCAAAGTTGATGGTTCATTCAGATGCATATAAAAGCTCCAAGTTAGTTTTAGTCATCTGTTGCTACTAACTTGTTTAGTCGAGAGGATATATTTTGGTTCTGTTGTGGGAAAAGTGTTTTCAATAAACTAACCATTACACCTTTTGCAACTTTGCTTGAATTAATGGTTATGTAATTATTATCACTCTATCTAGCCTTGAAGCTAAGAAATTATTGATTTTATAAATGTTCAGAAGCTGAATTTTTGGTGACTATAAAAATTCATTCTTCCTCTAGCTATATTCCCACAGACCTTTATCGTAACATTATACTTTGTAAAAAATGTTGATATCATTGTTAGATAATAATTTATTTGTTTAAATAATATCGAGTCCCATTTGAACTCGAGCCTCTATACTCATACTTAAGCCTCTTGTTGAGTTTGACTAGCATTGTTTTTCATCATAAGCAGGGATCATAAAACCGCACAGTGTGGTGCTATATTGCTACAAGTGTGCCATTGTAAAACTCGTCTTATCCATTTTGGTCAATATCCTCAGTCGATTCTGAATCTCCGCTGCTTCTTTACGCTTGTATCAAAAGAACATTTTGATACAAAAGTTTGTTAAGGAATTATTATTTTTTACTCATCTGATACCAATACAATAATCATCAAAGAGAATGTGTACTATGAAAAACTAATCAGAAACAATTTTCGGTGATGAAGTTTTTGGATTTGCCTAACTCTTTTATTGTTATTACGAGTACAGTGTCTTTTGATTGATTCTTACAAGTATTCAGTTATATAACTCTCTAATTGAAACACGATCATCAATTGGAGTATACCAAGTCTAATATCAACCAAAAAATTCATATTACAAAACCTTTTCCTTGGGATGCTTTGTAAACTCACTTTTGTAGATGTTTCGATATGGACTTTTTGGGACATATTCAGATATTTGTACTAGTTTGAAACCATCTGACTTGTTCATTTCTTCAAAGTTTGTGGAGAATATTGCAGATTCATTGACTTATTGTACATTTTTTTGTGTATCCTGGTATTCGTTTCCTCAAAGTGTATCTTGTACAGTATTTTGTACAATTTAGCAAAACCTGGTCGTATTGCGTCCTCCATGAGCCTCATATTTTCACATGCTTTGTTGTTTACTTAGAGACATATAAAAGATAAACAACAAAATATGATGAAGATACGGGACTTCCCAACTAGACCATCTAACCTAGTGTGTAAATGATCCAATTGTGATCAAGTCTTTATTGAAGATAATGGTAGTGGTATAATAATTGCTAGGGATATGTTCAAAAATGATGCTATTATTGACGACTGTCGCTCTAAAAGTTTGACTAAAGTTCTCAAGTAAGTTAATATATGGGTAATTCCTCAACGCAGAATTCGCCAGGATAGGGATCCGTCTTCTCATACTTTTTCCAGAACTCTCAACTTTGTCTGATTTATCAAAATTAGTTCGAATGCTGTTTATTTCAAAGTATTTCGTTTATGCAACCTTCAGACAAGTTATATACAGTTCAAAATTTTAGTGTTGATCCCAATTATTGTTGCTATTTATGCCCACTCTTTATCGAGTCATTTCGGATTTTTTAATGGTATTGTGAAGCTTTCTATCTATATTCTCCAATGGTTTCTGCTTCTTCATCAATCACTCTAATTCTCTTACATACAGAAAGTTTTACATGTAGCAATTGGCTATAATTTTAATATTTAATTTTCATTCTTCAAACGATTGGAGAAGTTACAAAAAATATGTATAGATCAAAATGGACCATCGACAATTCGGCTTAGTCAGCTGATCGATCATGAGAAAAAGAATGTTTGTTGAGGAATTTTGAAGAGGCTCGTTTCATTTGATTTATTTTAAAATATCTTGAGAAAGAAAGGTTCTGGCTTTCTACTTCTCCATCTTTATTCAACAAAAATGGGGGAATCCTCCAAAGAAAGGAAGAAAGCAATTAATTTTGAAGTCAACTCTTAACAAAGATGTGTAGATCATGCAAATAAATAACTTTCACAAAGCTGAAAGACAAAGCACTCTCAAAACAACAACTTTAATATACACATTAAATTACGGAAACAATTTTTTTTCATAACAACTACTTTTATATGAACAAAAGAATTTACAAAAAAAACCACTTTCTCCTATTCAGTTTGATGCTCATTTTACATTCGGAAGGCATTATTTTAACATCATTTGAATCCTACCAACTGAACCTCAGAAACTTTCAGTGAAATATGTAAACTTGAGACAGAAACAAAAATTTCTCAAATCCTCCTTTAATCAATAGTTGCAACTGAAAAATTTCTCACTTTTTAATATATCTTTCAAATGAAGTACATCTTAGTTATCATTTTTATCATTTTATCTCAACAATTTTAATGGTAGCATATTCAGTTCTAGATAACATTTTTAATTCCATGTCGAAATCAGATTCATGTTATGTGCTATGATTAAACAAAACTTTATAATAAGTGCTCATTTCTTCAGAAGAATGGTTTTTACATATTTCTCTGCAAATAAAATTACATGTCAATAAATGAGTATTCAACAAAAAAGTCCAATATTTTATTATTGTATAAAATTATTTACATTTACATTATCTGCCACCTTTACCAAAATTATATTTGATAAGTATTATTAATAATAGATTGATAATAGATAAATAATAGTTAATATCATTGATTGTAGATAAATAATGATTTTTTTTTATTTACATCTTATACAGGGTATTCCATAATTTCGTTGACAAATTTTAATCGATATATAATATATATAGTAATCAAAATGTTTCTTGTTTTGATATTGTCACCTAATTTGCTATCTCTCATTTCTTTAATCAGAATAGTTATTGAATAACACAATAACACCATTTTTTCAAAGGAGGTACTATTTATTTAAATTTTTCTTCATAAGTTTTTTTATTTTCAATTTGTCAACAAACTTATGGTGTACCATGTATGTAACTGATATCAAAAGTGAATTAATTAATTTGTTTTGTTTTCTGATAGATGTGAGAAATTAAGACATGGATTTGTACAGCTTGGTGAGTATTATATGAAATAAGGGCAGAGATTTTACAAGTACATTTTGACGATTTTAGTTCTTGGACAATAATATAAACTTTTTAAACTATGAAAGAATTATTTCATAAGACCCAGATAGTGAGATTTCTCTGTAGAGTAATGATAAGATTCAGATTGATAACAGATTTGAAATCTACTAGTAGATATATTAGGACTGAAATGTTAGGATGAGTTAGTTAATGAAGATTTAAAAAAAATTAAACAACAATATTTTCATTTTTTTTGGGTTTTCAAATAGGTAGGGAGGTCCAAAGTGAGTGGGTATAATGAACGCTCAAGAGTTGTAAGATACCCACGAAACTAATAAGTTCATTTAGTAAATTACTTATCATGTCCGGATTCATTTCATTGCAGGCAGGCATAAAGTATAAGCTCTGCTGTTTCATCGTCTTCCAAACAGAATGCTCAAGTCTCTTCATATAATTATGTAGACGATAACTAAGTCACAGGCAGTACTCAACATGACTGATCAACAGTCCTGCTTTAAAGAAACCATTCATACCAGAAAATTCAAATGAGATACTTAGGCTTATTGAGAGAATCCCAGCTCTGGGACATGTTTCCTGGTAGATCGATTGACAGGAGGGGTGCTATTAGGGTGCCTGAATCTTCAAAAGATTCGAGGACTCGCTTTACTAATGAGCATCAATATCACTGGATATTCTTCACAATGTTCGGAGACACTGTGAACAGTTTCTGTCCTTTTGTATGGAGATGAACGGCAGATGTTTTCAATCTCCATGTTGTGTGCTGTTCATTCTATTTTTAAATTGAATAGAAGTAAATATTTTCATATCTTTTTTTATTCGTTTCTCCTTCATACATAATTGAAATTAAGTAGGTGTCATTCACGATGTTGAATTACTAAATTTATATGCTTTTCTGTGTTTTGCAGTTTCTCTAGTCATATTTGGCTAAAATGGAACAAGAACAAACCTCTCCTTGTTTGAAGAGGTCAACGTGTCACATTGAAGATATTGTGTACAAAGTAAGTGATGAATTTAAAAGAGTTGTCACTATTTCAAACAATAATTAATTGATGTTTTTAAATCTCATATTATTTTAGATTACATATTATTAAAAGTGAACTGTAATTAAAATAAATATCAAATTGAGCATGATTTGTATGAGCATGAGAGCAAGCATCGAATCCAATGGTACACCCATATTTTTTGGGGGGAAGGGATTGACCTTTGAGCAATGATACTTCTATAGAGGTATAAGTAAACCTTTTTTACTTTTCCATCAATTCATTACAAATTTGAAACTTCCAGATGTTTTCGCATTGTCAAAATTGAAAAACGTTCGTATTAAAACTATTCTTTAAAATACAAGTGATTTCATAATACCGTTAAAAGACTCGCCTGGATTCTTTAGTGTGTGTTTTCTTTGTTTGTCTCAATTTTAGTCTGTTTTATACATTCCTAATAGTTTATCTTCATAACTCAAACATTTTTTTTTTAATTACTAAGTGAATTTTACTGCTTTATGGACGTAAGAAATTCTATTTTATCTGAACTTCAATGCCCTGTTTTCCATAAATTAGTCGTGAATGAATTGGATCCAAGAACTTTTTCATAATTTGTCGATAACTGTTATTGAAAGTACTTAGTTTTTGATAAACCATGATTTATATTCTATTTTCAATAAACCATTATTATATAATTATTGCGATCAGGTAATCTATTGTATATTTCGACTCCATTACACGTCAAAAAATCTTGTACCAAATTTGAGATTGGAATAGGCATCTGTAGAGTAGGGAGGGTGAGTGTAAGCCCACGGAATTAGGCCACATGTGACCCATTGTACATCCTCCTGAGGAGTTGTCGTCCTAGATCATCATCCATCCTGTTTTTTCCAGGAAGGTGGGCAGGTCACTGGGAGACATCTTTATATCGGCAGGTGTAGGCCAAGACTTGCTTAACACTCACTCTCTCATTGACGATAACTCCGGGCACTTGCATAGGACATGTTTACCGGTTCACACATCAGCTTCCCAGGGTCGCCCAAGGTGATCCTGGCAAGATTACATCCTTTGATTTCATCCCATCTCTTTGAGGATTGAACATGGGTGGTGAACATGTGAACTGGGTCCTAAAATTCTTAGTCCAGCCGCTTCCTTGGCTAAAGAGTCGGCAATGCGATTACCTTTACTCTTGTCGTGCCCTTTAACCCACCTCAGGATAATGTTATTATCTAC